>JAPDNY010000009.1:104783746-105048477 GCA_029375565.1 Gekko gecko
CCTATAGATAACATCACTCCTTGCAGAATGTGTTTATATTCTGTTTATCAGGGTTTTTTTTGTTTTGTTTTGTTTTGTTTTGTTTTAAAGACACATATTAAGCTCACTTCTGGCCTCGAGCCAGAAAGCCCTCTGTCAAAAGACATCTGTGTGCAAGATGTCCAACATGTGACTTCATTTTCCTAAGAGTCATTTAGGAATTTCAGTGCAGTCTTTTGCATGTTTATTTAGAAGCAAGTTCCACTGTATTCAGTGAGGCTTACTCCTGTGTAAGCATATATTGGATTGCAGTATTGTTCTCTTGTACAGTCTGAAAACATTGCATTTGAGTTTGTTTGTTGTCCACAGCACTGGTTGTCCTAATGAATGAAACATGCTTGGATACTAATAAGCACACTGAGGGGAGGCAGGCACTTTTCCACAACACATGGGGATCTCTATTGTTGCCGCAAAACCGGGGACACTTGCACAACTTGTTAGCCTGAATGGCGCCAGACTGTGGTGTCTTTTGCTGCAACTGCACATTTGCCAGACGGCCAGAAACTTGCATGCTGACTAACAAGGTCGCACCACAGGATGACTGCCAAAATGACCATAAAGAGGGAGAAAGGTAGTCACTGCAGTTCATCTGGATTGCTAAAGTTTCCTTTGACTTATAGATGGTCATCTCGTGGGCAAAAATATGTATAACGGGGAAATCGTTGCTTTTGTTTATATTGTCTAGCCTTATATTGAAATAGATTATATGCCCTGTGTATGTGTGTTCTTAACAGACTTTAAAAGACAAAATCACTATTGGTCTTTCCAGATGAAGAGGAAAATGCTGGAAAGTGTGTGTGTGTGTTCTTCATCTTCCATCCTCCTGCTTTAGCCAAAGGAGAGACCTCTATATCCCCAGAGAATCCTGCAATTTTTTTAAAACTCCCCTTTCCAATGCTTTAACCTATTTATGCCTGAGGCAGTACATAGCAGCTGGAGAGGTGCCAGATGGTCACAGAGGAGATTGTTGTTATTGAGTGTTGCCAAGCACATTGTAGTTTTGTTTAGCTAAGGAAGCCCTATTTTCAGCGGCCCTGTTTTGGACTGCTCTTTCTGGACACGAAGGACCCAGTCTTGAGATTCGGGATGCTACTAAATCAATTCTTTTTTCGATGCACCAAACCAGTGTTCCAGACCTGGTACCATGCAAGAATTGCTGGTAGATATATACTGCTACTAATGTTAGGCTTGGACAAAAAAAGGGGGGGGCCTAACTGTCACTGAACCATCTGTTTAAAGAAAGAGAAAAAAATGTTAATCTACTCCATGTGTGTCTGGGCTTGGCTCCTTTTGTTTTGACAGCTTTCTTCCTGGGATGTTCTAAGGATACTTGCTAATGGGGATGTCTGTTGCATGTCTGCTCTTTCAGGCCAATCTGCCCCTGCTACAGCGGGAGCTCCTGCACTGTGCAAGGCTGGCCAAGCAGAACCCCGCCCAGTACCTCGCTCAACATGAGCAGCTGCTTCTGGATGCCAGCACCACCTCACCTGTTGACTCCTCAGAGCTGCTTCTCGATGTGAACGAAAACGGGAAGAGGCGAACTCCAGACAGGTAAAGGTTTCAGACAGCTTCTTTAATGCTGTAGCAAAAAGAAAAAAGAAAGAAAAGAAAATTCAGCTTTGTAATGTTCACTTTGTCTTTTACGGGAGACTGTTGTATAGTTGTTTGGGTGGTGGGACAGATAAATTTTTTGTGTTCTCCCGTAATACTAGAATTGGCAGGCACTTAATGAACCTTTGGGGCTGTAGATTCATGATGGACAAAACAGAAGTCAGTGGAATTCTTGCCAAATGACACACTGTCAGCCACTAGTTTAGTTGGCTTGCCCTAGGGGTAGAGAAATTCATGACGTATAGGCCAACCATTTAGCCATGAACCCTGTTAATATCTATGATGGAGGAGGCAACAAAAGGAAGAGGTTTTGGCCTTCATGCCCTGCTTGTAGTCCTGTGGTTGGCCACTATGTGAAAAAGAATTCTGGACTACATGGATTATTGCTTTGATCTAGCATATCTATTCTTGTGTTTTTGTTCTTGTATTTTTGTTCAAAGACCACTGTCTACTAATCAAGATCTTCATTAGGGGCTCAGTGAGCTTAAAAGAACTCTTCCTGTATATAAATGGTGTGCAGTGTGTTGAAGTGTTTCTTTGCCTTTCCACTTCATGGACAGCAAATTTAAAGACAATCTCTACAGAGATTAGGTGCTGCCTTCTATTAAATTAGAACATTGTTCCGTTTGGCCCAGTACAGTCAGTTGTGAGTGGCACTGGGCTCAGGCAAAGATCATCTCAAAATGGTTAAGACCATTTTAACTGATGATGCCTATTATATTTATCACTGACCTGTGATCGCTTTCCACTGTGTAACTGCTTAGCGCACAGGAGATGTTGCTGAGCTAATCTCCCACCCTACCCTACATTTTAGATCCACTTAGTCCACTGGTCCAGACACTTTTCTCCACTTCTGGCTCATATGCAGTGTTGTAGGTAGGAAGGGTCTGGAACAAATTCCTATGGGGGAGATTGTAAGGCATGATCAAGGAGAGGGTTGAGCACCTCTGTCCTGCACGTTACTTTCATTGTTAATGTAAGACTTTCCTCTCTTCTTTATTTGTGAATGGGACAGTCTTTATCCCTTCTAATTTGGCTTTAAAGTAATGCACATTGTTTTACTGTTCTGTGGACATTTGGAAATATTAAATTATTTTGATCAGTGGAGCAGAGGCTATCCACTCCAACCCAAGGAATTGACTTGAGAACACTTTAAGTCTGACCCTGCCAGCGATGAAGATTTGGCCCCTAGCTGTGATATTTTTGCAAGGCTCTTTGCTGACAAAATCTTTCTCATCTATTCCAACTTGGAGTCCAGGCTGAGAGCAGATTTGGTACCTGGGGTGTCAGAAGCACCTACTTGTCCTTTTGTTATGGATAGTTTCAGATTGATCCCATGTATGGATGTTGGCAGGGTCCTTGGGAGTGTGAGGACCACCACATGTGCTCTGGACCCATGACCATCCTGGGTTTTACAGTCTTGTTGGGTAAAGGAATTGGAGCCATTAGTGAAACTCATCAATTCCTCCCTGATTGTGGGGGCTCTCCCTAGACCTCGGTAGGAGGCAGTTATTATATCTCGTCTTTGGCTAGGGATGAGGTGCCGATTATAGGCCAGTCTGCAATTTACCTTTCCTAAGGAAAGTGATAGAGTATGTGGTGGTGAAGCAGTTCCAGGTCTTCCTGGATGACACATTTGCCCTTGACCCATTTCAATCTGGTTTCAGGCCTGGGTTTGGTACCAAAATGGCTTCAGTTGCACTGGTGGATGAGCTTCACTTAAAGTTGGACAAGGGACAATGTTCCCTATTGTTATGGTTTTTGACACAGTTGACTATCCTTATCCATCAGTTTGAATATGGAGTTGGTGTTAAGACTATTGCCCTTTGTGGTTTCACTCTTTTTTGTCTGACTGGACACACAAGAGTATCCACTAGAGGTGCAGAATCAACTAGGTGGGATTTGTCTTGAGTGCCACAGGGTTCTATTATTTCATCCATGCTCTTTAAGTATATATGAGGCTGCTGAATGAGATTGTCCAGAGCTTTGGGGTTGGGCATAATCAATATGCAGATGACACTCAGCTCTGTATTTCATTATCCAAGCCTCCAGATGTGTCTGTTTTGGTTCGGAACCAGTACTTTGAAGCTGTTGTCAGATTGCTAAGGCAGAACAAGCAGAAGCTGAATCCAGACAAGACAGAGGTAATGCTAGTTGGGAAGGCTAATATTCTAGAGGGAATGAATCCACTTGTCCCAGATGAAGTTGGCTATTTTAGAGCAGGTTAAGAGCCTGGCAATGCTCATGAATCCTGCTTTGCTCTTTGAGAAGGAAGTTGGCAATGTGTCCGGGAGTGCCTTCTGTCAGCTGCATCTGGTTCAGCAACTCTCTCCTTACCAAGACTCAGCCAATCTGGCCACACTGATCCATGCTTCTGTAATCTCATATTACTACAATAAGCTCTATGTAGGGCTGCCATTGAAGAGAACTTGGAAACAACAGTTAGTCCAGAATGCAGCAGCCCAGCTGTTATCAGGGGCCAGTCTCTGGGAATATATGTTGCCCATTTTGAAACAGCTACGTTGCCTACCATTCTGTTTCCAAGGTCAATTCAAGATGCAGGTTATGAGCCCGCTTGCAGGGAGGGTGGGGTATAAATAAATAAATGAAGCCTTCTTGATCTTCGCATATTTAAAGGACTGTCTGCCTCCATATGTCCCTGTGTGCCAACTGTGGTTGTCAGGCAGCCATCTTTTGGCTATCCCAACACTTAGAGTGGCCCATCTGGCTTCAGCCAGAGCCCAGGCCTCTTTTATTGAGGCACCTGCTCTATGGAATGGGCTCCCTGAAAAGGCAAGGGGAGCCCCCATCCGGGAGATTTTCAGGAGGTGTCGTGAGGCCTGATTGTTTTATTTTCAGTCACACAGTTGAGTCCGACTCTTCACAACCCCATGGGCCACATCACACCAGGCCCTCCTGTCTTCCATCCTGCTTCAGAGTCTGCTTAATTTCATGTTCGTTGCCTCGATAACACTGTCTAACCATCTCATCCTTTGCCGTCCCCTTCTTCTTTGACCTTCAATCTTTCCCAGCATCAGGGTCTTCTCCAGTGAGTGCTCCCTTCTCATTTGGCGGCCACAGTATTTGAGCTTCAGCTTCAGTATCTGGCCTTCCGGGAAACAGTCAGGTTTGATTTCTTTTAGGGTTGACTGATTTGATCTCTTAGCAGTCCAGGGGACTCTCAAGAGTCTTCTCCTGATTGTTTACCAGGGGTTTTAAGGGAGTGTGAATGGCAGAAATCTTTTGAGGGAGGGAGAGATTTGATTTGCTGTTTTATTCTAGAAATGCCTTTAACTAATGTTGTAGGCAGCCTTGAACCACATAGAAAGGCGTGATATAAATATTTTAATAAATAAATAAGGATTCATTGCAGGCATTTGTGTGGATTTTCAGGAAGAACTGGAATCAGAAAATTATTTCATGCCCTAGAGTATGATCTGATTTAGCCTGTTGATTTTAACTTACACTTAGTAAACAAGTTTTAAAACTGTCATTTTATTTTTTTCTCACAATCGCAACAGATATTTGAACTGAAATAGTACATAATATGTCATATCACACAATATGACCTACCAAGACAACCAGCATTAATTCTCTTAGATCTATGGCAAGACACATCAGTCCCCCAGATTCGTGAAATACTTGAGTCATTAAAAAGTCAAAAGTCTAGTTTAAATGTTGTGTTCAAACAAATTTCATGTGGAAATTAATTTTACTGGATGAATGCTCAGCAGGTAGTTCCCTTGCACTGCTTAAATTTAAGGGGGGGAAACTGCTTTACTCTGTCCATTGAAGAAGGTGCCAAGAAGTGTATTGAGAAATCCCAAGGCTAGGAATTAAATGTGTTCCCTTGGAAATAGGAATGGTGTGGAACAGCTATTGAGTTGTTCCGTAATAACTTGAAAATGACACACTTTTTGAGCTCAGTGATTTATTTATTTGATTTATAGACTGCTCTCCCCTGTGTGTAGGGCTTAGGGCGGTGAACAGCTTATTCAATAAATACATTTACAAATCAGATTAAAACAATTAAAAACAATAAACAAGTTCTGTAACTATAACTATGCTTTACCAATGATCCTGTTTTAGGTATGTTTTATTTTGCAGAGCAGGAAAACACAATGAGCATTATCCAGGCTACTATTAGTGCAGTACATAGGAGAAGAGGATTCCCAAGGGTTCAGAAGAGCCTTGTTTGTCTCCAGACCCAACCCACCAGGCCGAATAACTTATGCTAGATGAAGAGATGCACACAGACTTCCCATTCTCCTTAATCTGGGGTCTCTAGCACTGCCTGCATATGTGTGTATGTATGTTCATTCACAGAAAGGGAAATTGGGAATCCTTTGTGTATCAGTGCTGCGTCCACAGTAGATTAGGATTTTAAAAAAAAAAATACAGAAAGATTTCATTTAGCTGACTCAGTATAATGGTATGAATAACTGATTCATGAGTTTGTCTTGCTTTGGTTAGCAAGCCCAAATGAGAAGAAAAGGAAATGATCCAGACATCTGAGAGATGGTTGGTGCATCTGCATGGAATAACTGGAAGAAAAAGTGATATAGCAATTATAAATCACTTAACTGTCCCCTTGTAAACGTTATTCAACATTGGTGAAATTAGTTGGCCAGGACAGTGGAATCAAAAGACAGTTGTAATCCAATCTGCTATTCAGTTTGGTGTAGTGGTTAACTGCATGGGTTCTAATCTGGGAGAAGAACAGATTGGATTTATACTCGCCCTTTACTCAGGAGTCTCAGAATGGTTTACAGACTCCTTTCCCTTCCCCTCCCCACAACAGACAACCTGTAAGGTAGGTGGGGCTGAAAGAGTTCTGACAGAAACTGCTCTCAGAGCAGCTCTGACAGAACTAAGGCTTGCCCAAGGTCATTCAGCAGCTGTAAGTGGGGAATCAAACCTGGTTTTACCAGATGAGAGTCTGCGCACTTAACCGCTACACCAAACTGGCTCTCTCTGGGTTTCATTCCCCACTCCCCCACTTGCAGCAAGTTGATTGTGGGGTTCTTCTGGTCTCAACTTTTTCCTAATGCTTTTTAACTTCTACATGCATCACTGTTTGGTGTAGTGGTTAAGTGCGTGGACTCTTATCTGGGAGAGCCGGGTTTGATTCCCTACTCCTCCACTTGCACCTGCTGATGTGACCTTAGGTCAGTCACAAGCTGTGGCACAGCTGTTCTCTCAAGGACAGTTTCTGTCAGAAGTTCTCTCAGCCCCACCTACCTCACAGGGTGTCTGTTGTGGGGAGGGGAAGGGGAAGGAGTTTGTAAGCCGCTCTGAGACACCTTTGGGCAGTGAAGGGCGGGGTATAAATCCAAACTCTTCTTCTTCTTCTTCTGCTAGGGAAGGTCATCCAGATGACGCTCAGATGACGCTCAGTTTCATTTATGCTTTTCACAGAATCCAAGTGGAGTGGTGGATACCAAGAGGCAGTAATAGTTTAGAAGAGGGTGAACAAACTAAAATCCAATAAAACCAAGTGGATGGTGTAAGGGACCGGTTAGTTAGGAAACTGTTAGTGCCATCCTAAGCGTACACTGTCTAAGTCCATGCTGTATAGGATTACACTCTACTATACTCCCCTGAAAACTTTAGCTCCGGCATAGCTCTGGGAACTGGCTTTGGTAGCTTCTGGGCCTGGAGTGCTTTTCATTAGCTTTGACTGATATGCCAGCTTAGTCATATATATTGTTTTATTTATTAGAATTACATACATTAGAATTACATATTACATTAGAATTACACTAGAATTACATATTAGAATTACATACATAGAATTACATACTGCTGCCTTTTAATTAATTCCATTAATTTTGGTTTTGCACATTACTAAAGGCCTGACTGTTGTCATCAATGCCCTGGTGACAGTGATATTGAATTACTGCCTATGTGGTGCTGCCTTTGACCTTCAGCTGTTGTAAAATGCCTCTGTCCAATTACTGACAGTACAGTTGATGTATCCATGTTATACCTATTTTGAAATATCTGCTTCGATTTGGAATTAATTTCTGGTCTCATTTTGAGGTACTGCTTTTATTCATTAAAGGCTTATATGGCCCAAGTTCTGACGCTGCCACTTACCATCAGTGTTCCCTCTAAGCTGAGTTAGTGTGAGCTAGCTCACAGGTTTTTAACCTCTGGCTCACACAGTTTTGTGTTAGCTCAGGAAGGATGGCTCCAGAGCAAACTAATTTTTGCAGTAGCCAAATTGCTCACTCACAACTTTGATGCCAGTAGCTCACAAGACTCCACAGCTTAGAAGGACTGTTGCTTGCCATGTGAACCTTCGTAATGGTTAAGATCTACTCAAAGCTGTATTCCATTTTCCATCTCAGATGGAGGCAAGATGGACATCAACAAAAAGAAGGACTCTTTTTTTGTTGAGAATTCTGAAATGCCCTGTCAGGAAATTTATTTGGTTACTTCATTTTGAAGATACCTGAAAACCTTTCTTTTTATCTTTTTTTTGGAATGAGGGATTTTTAAAAAATGCTTCTGCTGGCTATAACTTACAGATATTTGGGAGTGAGCTTTGCTCTGGTTTTAATTTCCATAACAACTTTGCATTTTTAAAAAATAGACAAGCAGCATTACAGCAGCCTTTTATGTAAATAAATAAAAGCAGGGGAGACATTATTAAAATAATATAAATTGTTGATTGGGCCTTTGTGTGTTTCACATTCAGCGCACCCTTCAGTAGAGGCCAGAAAGAAATCATTGTTTGCTGCACAGACACTTAGCAATGTGGTGGAGATTTGAGTGCAGCCTAAAAAATTGTACCCTTTTACAGAAACATATATATTTCTTAAATGCGGTTTCTCCATCCTTTTAGCATATTCACATTCTATTTCTTGCCAGTTTCTACTGTAAGTGAGGTTTTATTGAGCAGCCTGACGGCAGAGTTCTGTGTTTTACTGAATGTTTTCTTGGTGCATATGGTATGACACGGATGAGCAGCCACGGTGAGATTTTGGAGTCTATTAAACTAGCTCATTAAAAAGATCAATCTGTTTCTGTAATAACACTGGGAGCCATCAGTCACTCAGAGAGTGAAGAGTGACACCTGAGGAGACAACACATTTTTGGTAATTGTGCATGGCATGTTGGAGGCAAAATGCTCACTGTATTTTATTATAAATCTATATGGTTTTAAATAAGAAAACAATATACATTTGTTCCTTGTTCAGGTTAAAAAAAGAATCCTCGTCTATCGATGCCAGCTAAGTAATTGTGCTTATTATGGATATGAGATATTTATAAGGCAGATATAAAGGCCCCTGTGTGTATTGCAGTTCGAGGCCTTCTAGGACTGGCTGTGTTTGCAATGCGGGTCATTTGTTTGGTGAGGCATGTATTTTGTGTCACAGAACACATGGCCTTCCTCCACTCGTTTTTGCCGATATATCTGTCTTGCTATAATAAAAGCAAGACATGGAGTGTTTATGCTGACTTTCATCAGCAGAGGATCATTTTCTCACCTTCCCCCTTCCCACTGCAGCTGGTTGTGCCCTGAAATGCTGTTATAAGGGACTCCTGTCCTCCAGGACTAGTATTTTGTAGAGCAGGGGTGTCAAACTCATTTGTTATGAGGGCCGGATCTAACATGAGACCTTGCTGGGCCAGGCCAAGTGTGTCATAAAATGTAAAGCCAGGTAGTGGAGATATAAACTTTATAAAGGACACAAACACAAAGGGGTTTTTTTTTACTTAAAATGAAAACATGCTTAAAACATTGGCACTCTTGCAATATCTTGTTTATTTAACAGTGTCTGATAAATAACACTTCTTGCTCTGAATTATTGCATCAAAATGTCTGTGCTGTTGCAATCCTGAGTATGCTGTTCAGGTGTGTAGCTGTAAGCTGCAAACCTATGATGATGCAGCAGCAGCAAAACTGGAAGAAGAAGCAGAAGACAGCCAGTTCCACTGTGGGCCTGATAGAAGCCCTCTGGGGGCCCAATCCAGCCCCTGGGCCACATGTTTGACACCCCTGTTGTAGAGCATTTTGGGCTACAGTGGGAAGGGCAGGTAAGGAAGTTGTGCTCCACTGACAAAACATCCTTCCATCAGCAGAAATGCTTCATGGGATCCAAACTGTGTATGCTCAGGGCACTGACTTGCAAAAACAGATCTTCTGCTGGTAGGATTTCTAAGTTGTTAATTGCACATTTAAAAGTGTCTTCAGTCATATTTGATTACTTGTACATAAGCTATTGTGGTCCTATTTTATTGTCAGTAACAATAAGGTAGGAGTTCCCAGGATTCATTTTTTAGTGAGAAGTTGACCCTTCCCCAAATCTTGAGGTGGGAATGCATGTCAGTACTTGTGGGCCCTGGTTTGAAGTTCTCTGTACTTTCCCTCCGGTGCTAGTAATCAGCAGCTACACATGATTTGGAAAGCTGAGAGATTCTGAATAGCATTTCATCCATTTCCTCTTACTTGACTCAAATGCTGCCTAGTATCTGCTTTCGTTAGCTAGGAGTAATCAAGGCTGTGCACCAGAACCTGTTTATAGCTCCAGATCTTAGTTCTGGGTATAAAATATTGAGCACTGGCAGAGTGCATTGCCTTTTGGCTAAGGAACAGAGGCAGTTTAAAAAATTCTTAACACAGTGCATATCACTACTGATAGGAAACAAATAAATGGCCACTCTTTCATGGTAGGCAGTACTGGAGAGACTGAATTAGTCTCCTTTGAAGATGTGGAAGGCAAAGTAACAATTTTGAAGACCCAGATTTTGCTGCACTGTTTCCGGTTCCTAAGCTAATGTTGAATACAGTTCATTGAATTTTGCAACATCTAGCATATCAATACAGTTTTTTCAGGGCCCCTGTAGCCTGTTTGGTGTTGCTTATCCACACATGAGAATGCAGTTGTCACTCCAGAAATAGAGAAGCATAGACCCTGGACTTACGCGGGGTCCTGTGTGCGGGCCCGCAGGGGGAGGCAGAAGGCATGAGCAGCAGCACTGCAGTGAGCTGAAGGGGACTGCTGCACCTGCCCTCCCCCCAGCCTAGCCAATCAGACAGGACCTTACATGGTCAGGGATGTGTGTGGGGGGGTATAGCCAACCCCACTGCACCAGTCACTCTTTGTGGCTTCTCCCACCCTTTTTCACATTGTTATGGTTGATTTTGTTGTAACTCCTTGCTTCCTTTGTCACAGCTGTATTGGTAGTGTGAGCATGGGGATAGATCCATTTGGAGGGAAATTTGGCCTGTGTTCTTTGGGGATCCTCTTAAGTGATTTTGGGGTGAAGGCTTTCAGGGGACATGCCAGCTTGGGGCCTGTCAAAGCACCCTCACTTCAAGTGGCAAGGGTGTCTACTTAGTGGCTTCCATCCATGTAGTATCCCTCAAACTGCCATCCCATGCTGTCCCCCAGGTGGGTGGGGGGTAGTATGCTCATCAGCTGGCAGGTCTGTCACCAATAAAGTTGTGGCCAGTTTTAACCCAACAAAAGTTTTCTGACTTAATTTTATGCTCATGGCGGTTTTGCCTTGCCACCCCCTGCCTCTCATCTTGGGGCTGGGCCAGCAACTCAGATGTACTGCATTTTACCTGTTAACTATATGACCTATTTCAGGAAAGCCCCAAGTGTATGGGAAGAATTGTGCAACTCTTTTCTCAGAAATTATCACATATGACTATACACACACACATTCATATGTGACAATTTCTGAGAAAAGAGTCATGCAGTTCTTCCCATGCACTTAGGTATGGGTATAAAATATAGAAGTTGACTCATATATCAGGTATAACAAAAAACGAAATCCGCATTGTATTTAAATACAGAAGAAGTTGGGACAAAAGTTAAGTACTGATGCATTCAGTCAAAATACAGATAAACTGTCCAGATAAATCTTACATTTTCAGCTTTGTTAAGTACCTTGTTAAGGGCAATGCAGACTTTTTAGTCAGTTGTAATCAATTTCCATCGCTTTTAAGTTGGTCCAATACAATGTCCATTTTTTGCTTCTTTGTATCATTTATCACAAAAGGAGAAGAGGTATGAGTACTTTCTAAGGGGCAACTTTCATCGTTTTCAGGTATCAATGGAAGAATTACCTATTGCTGCCTTATAATTAATTGATTGCTTGCTAATTAATACAAGAAGATGAGGGCAAATGAGAAGGTTCTGTAAGTAGCATAGCTTTAACTCTGTGCAATAGGATGGTAGTGATGATTTCTGTTGAAAAGGATCCACTTTCAAGGAACAGCATGACAGTCTTAAAATTACCACTGTGTAAACAGTTTATGATGGTGCTTTTTTCTACCCAGTGATTTGCGGGGTGTGTGTGTGTGTGTTCTTAAGTAGCAGACATATCAATAGGGATTATTTTGGGGATTATTTTTCCATCTTTGCAATTGTTGCTGCAATTAAGCAGATTTTGACAAGGAAGAACATTTGTATATGGGGCTTCCACAATGCATCTATAAAGCTTTCGAAACCCAAACGCACAGGCTTGGATCCTGTGATGTTGTTCCCCTCGTGCTTCTCTCTAGCCACTGTGGAGGCTTTCTTTTGCTGTAACCCTCACTTGCTCCGCTGCTAGCACTTCTGCATGCACAAGACCAGTCTTTTTCAAGGTGTCTTTATGCACACACACAGAAGTGCTAGCAGCCATGCACAGTTTTCATAACAAGTTTGACATGTTTGTATGTTTAAAGCTGATACTAGCAAGCAAGATAAATTAATGTGTCTGAAGTTTTGGCTCTGATTTGTGCTATTTACTGCCTATTTCCAAAAAAGGACAGCATTGTAATATTTTACTGTTCTCTGACATGAATGCAATACAATATTACCAAGAGGCAGTGGTTCAAAAAACTTGCAGATAACTGTTCCATTTGTGGCCAAAAGGAAAAATATGTGATTATGCTCAGTTTTCGTAAGATGATGAAACACAAAAATTATTTCTTCCAGTTTATGGATGCAGTTATTGCACTTTAATACAGAGCAGGATACAAACAGGAATAGATATTGTTTTGCCTGCTTTTTAGTGAAATAAGTGGCTGAATTTTATAAACATTTTTACAGTGCAATCCTGAGCAGAGGTACACACTTCTAAAGCCACTGACTTCAGTGTTTAGGATTGTGCTGCCAGTCTACTCATCATAACAATTATTCACCTCCACCCTTTCAAACTAAACAAGTGGTGTACCTAAGCCTGCAACAAAATGTATTGTGCTTCTTTCTTTTTCAGAACCAAAGAAAATGGCTTTGACAGAGAGCCTTTGCACTCAGAGCATCCAAGCAAGCGGCCCTGCACTATTAGCCCAGGCCAGCGGTACAGTCCAAATAATGGCTTGTCTTACCAGCCCAATGGTCTGCCTCACCCTACCCCGCCTCCACCTCAGCATTACCGTTTGGATGATATGGCCATTGCCCACCACTACAGGGACTCATACAGACACCCCAACCACAGGGACCTCAGGGACAGAAACAGACCTATGGGTAAGCAGAACTCTTCCAAATCCATGAATGAGTTAAACTTCATACTTTAGTTACTATTTCATTATTATAAATTCAAGTGGGTCGCAGTCTTGGTCTGAAGTAGCAGAACAAAGTTGAGTCCAGTAGCACCTCTAAAACCAACAGAGTATTATTCAAGGTATAAGCTTGTTGGTCTTAGAGGTGCTTTGCCACTGGATTCAAATGTTGTTCTATTACAGCTAAACAAGGTATGAGAACCCTTGGGCTGATCCCAGTGCAGAGCTTGGTGGAAAAGATAATGCCACATATAAATTGCTTCTTTTCCTTCTTCCCTTCAAAGCAAGAATGAAAAATACTCCTGGATATAGATTCTGTACCCTTCCTTCCTTTCCCTCCTGTACAGAAATTTAAAAGAGTTCCCAGTTTTTTTAAGTATGAAAGGCATAGAAATGTGTGGATAAAAAGAGCCTTTTAAAAACTAACAAATTTATTGTACCAGGTTCCATGAGCTAGAGTCTTGTTTCATCAGATGCATCTCATATTTTATGAAGCTTTTTCTTTTTTAAAAAAATCCCACGTGGATACAGGGAAAATGTGCTAGGCACGTCTCTTGTGTACAACCCACTGAAACAAAAAGAAGGTGCAAAGAAGTGTGTAGTCATGCTTGTGAATCCTTTTAAATTTATTGGAATTGCATTGGAGACATTCCTAAAACTGTACTGGCTTGCACAAATCAGTTCTGTTGTCTTCTTGTCATTGTCCTTTATGGGCTTTCTTCTTTTTCAATTGGGAACTTTGAAAATCTGTGTGCCTCTGGCTCTGTAGGCCCCAACTGTTTTCCTTTGATTTGACTGAAGCCCTCCTGCATTTTGTTATTGTATTGCATAATGGCTGTGTGGCATAACCAGGCAACTCTGTGCATGCCTGTAACTTATGAAGATATGCAGAACATGAAAATATTGTTCTTGGCAGGGTTGCATGGCACGCGTCAAGAAGAAATGATTGACCATAGGCTAACAGACAGAGAATGGGCAGAAGAATGGAAACACCTTGACCATGTAAGGCACATGACATTCTTTAACTTGCTCACACACACACACACACAGAGCTTGAAAAGAAATTGTAGTTTTCTCCCAGTCAGGGTTCATACATGGATATGATATTTGTGGACTGGTTAGTTGGTTATGTGCTCATACTACTTAAACATGTAAGCAATATATGGGAGTATAGGAAGTTGAGTTTGACATATTCATGAGCTGAGGCTGTAAACAGGAAATTTCCAGTTCATTTTGTTTCTCTGCAGTGATCAGGTTGTTCTGCTGTGCAGTCCTAAGCAGAGGTACACCCTACTAAGTCCAATGAAGTCAATGGACTTAAAACTCTGTTTAGTTCTAAGTCCTTCAGAGGTCTTAACTGAGCTTAGGATTGCATGGTTAGCCCAGCAACTACCACCACATCCACAGTATGGAGACCAGAATACTGTCCTGCCTCCATTCCTGTTGTAAGTATTACTGTGTGTATATATGTAAATATTACATATGTACATACAAATGAAATGTTCCTGTATAGTGTCTAAATATTGTTTTATCAGTGTTTTGTATGAACAATATGCCATTTACCTAGGCATTCTTATTGAGTTAGGAGTAACATTCATGGAAGTTGTTTTGGTTGAGGTCTGTTCTTATGTTTTATGATTTTGTTCCCCTCTGGAAACTAGGCCAATGCTAGCGTGAGGGGAGACCCATAGCATGGGTGGCCTCCTGTATGTTCTGGGACATCTCACGTTAACTCCATGGCATGAGAAGAAAGACCTCTAAAATTTATAAGTGTTTGGGGGCAAGCTTTGATAATAGAAAAAGCCAACCTAAGTGTTTGAACCGTTGCTTTACAGCTTACCAGTTGTTCTGAAGTTGAAGTTCTCAACATTTTGTTAGACTGAAAATAAATGGTGATCCTAATCATTCACTTTCCCATTCTGACATCTAGCTCTTAAACTGCATCATGGACATGGTGGAAAAAACGAGGCGATCTCTCACTGTGCTACGGCGATGTCAGGAAGCTGATCGGGAGGAACTCAATTACTGGATACGGCGGTACAGTGATGCGGAAGATTTAAAAAAAGGCAGTGGTAGTAATCATTCCAGGCAGCAGAGTCCAGTGAATCCAGATCCAGTCCCTTTAGGTACTATTTCTAAAGTGGAAACATATGAGTGTGTCAGGTGATCTTTTCCGTTATGCTGTGTTTGCCTGAGTCTGGCAGAATGTCTCCTTTGCATTTTTCTTTTTCTCACTCCTTTTTTCTGCAGCAGTTTGCTGTGTCTCTGCTTTATTCAGAATCCCCCATAAAAGGAAATTCGACACTTCCATGTATTCACCTGAATTAGGCCTATCAGCAGCTACTGAATATATTTAACATGTGAAATCTATCTATCCGGACTGTGTCAATGTAAACAAGACAAAATTACCATCAATTTTAAGGGAAGGTCTTGCCAAAATAACTACTATGGGTCCCACTCTGGTCCCTCTGAAATCTCTCCCTTTCCACTTACAAATTATTAGAAATTCTGCCAAGTTTTACTTTGTAGTATCTATGGGAAATTTGAACAGGAACAGTTTACAGAATAGATCTTTCCTTCTCCTTGTTTATCTAGGGGGGGAAATGAGACAAATTGGTGATCTCAGAATGGCTAGGTTGAATCCAGTTGACTATAAAAGGAATAAGTTCATAGAATGGGATTGGTCCTCACTTCTTTCTGCATCCTCTTGTCCCCCCAAAAAACTGCTCCTAAGGGTTGAAGGTCCTTCAGGGACATATTGGGATATAGCTTGAGGGCTGGAACTCGAGAGGAAATGAACTGCAGTTAATTCCTTCTTCTTACTCTAGTCCCCAACACCAATTCCCACTCTGTTTCTGCTTTTCAGGGGAGCGCAAGGGCCTTTAGTGAAAAAGGGAGAAAATCCTTTTCATTAATTCATTCAATTTACAGTTCAGTGGAGCCAGTCCATAGTTGCCTTGAGAGGAAAAGAGCCAGTTTGTTTCATATTTACCAAGAAAACAGTAAATATATTTGCCCTGTATTGCCTGATAAATTGTATGGAGAAATACAGCCAACTCAGTTCAGGCAGTTCAGGCAGGAAGCCAGTCATTGCTGAGTGAGCGCAAGGCACACTGTTGCAGTAGTATGTACTCTTTCATGAAACTGATGGAATATGCCTCTGTTATGTTAAAAATGCAAAAAAAAATTAACTAAGGCCATCATGAAGTATAAATATTGCTTTTTTTGTTATGTGTACTACAAAATGCCAGAGGTTCCCCTTTGTCATTTTTAATGAGCTAATCCACCCTGTAAAAATTACCAGCTTGTCATCTCAAGTAGCTTTGGGTGGAGGAGGGGAAGGCCATCTGTTGTGCCTTTGTGATTTATAGTGGTATCCATGCTACAGGGCAGTTTCCACCATATCTACTATAGTCTGCCTGTTTTCAGGTTTATCATAATGGCTGTACTCAGAAAACCTTATTTATACAATTCTGTGCATAGCTGCAAAAATCTTCTGTTTAGTGAAATGGATGCAGTTTGATTTTATTTGTGCAAGGATCTTATCCAAGCTGCTTGTGGAAGGAAAATATGGCTTCTAATGTGGAAGTGTTATTGTCTATGCAGAAATTTTCTGGATTATGACCTTTGTAATCAAAAAGTGCTTTGAGATGAGGGACTATAGAATATGCATATAGAAGGTATGCATATAGAAATTCAGTGCTTGACACCTCTGTTTACAAGTAACTCAGATATTAGGAGCAAGAAACACTTCTGTCAGAGACTTTGGACACATGCTGCTGGTCAGATCAGATAACAGGCTGGATCTCTATTTTCTACAGCTTCCAAAGACAACACTAGATCCTATAGGGTTACAGTGCAATACTAAGTAGAATTGCCTCTTCTATGGCCATAGGCTTCAGTGGACTTAGAGGAGTATAACTGACGTCAATATGACATTCTGCTTAGGACGCCCATGAGAGTAGATCAGTTGAATGGTAGGAGAAATTTTCTAACTCTCCATTACTGAAAGTCTTCAAGCAGAAGCTGAATAGCTAGCCATCTGTTAATGTTGCTCTAAACTTAGGTTTCCTTGATTGAGCAGGTGGTTGTACTAGATGGCCTATAAGGCACTTTCCATCTCTCTGTTTCTGGATGGATCAATGGGCTGATTCAGCATAAGGCTGCATGAAATGAAAACTAGCATACATCATGTAGATCCAAATGCTGATGTTAAAAAAAATAGCAAAAGGCTTTATATTTTGAGGTCTGCAAAAAAAAAAAAAACCCTTGAAAAACAATATACTGTTGTGTATTTAGCAGTAAAACACTACTCACATTTGTATATCAGTCACAGTTGATTTAGGCTGATTTTAATTATGTAGAATACAATAAGGATGGAAGATGAGAGAGTAATTTTTTTTTTCACTCCTGAAAAAAAGACAGAAAAATATCACTTAAATGTGCTTCACTTTTACAGTCCCCTTGAAGGGAAGCAATAAATATAATCTACCAGCTTTATTCAGGCCCTTTCATAAGATGATGTTTAACATTATAAAGTATGTGGGATCCTCTGACTCTTAATAAGGACTACTCCTTACATGTGGTCCAGAGATTGTTTTGAACATCACAGTCCGCTGTCACCGTCCTGAAGAACTTTATGTCATCTGCAGACTTGGCCACTTTACTATTCAACCCTAATTCTAGATCATTTGGGAGCAAATTAAATAGCACTAAACCTAATACAGCTTTCCAGAGGACTAGACTATTTATTTTAAACATTTCTATGCTACCTTTCCACCCATGTAGGGGCTGCAAACATCAAGGCATTGAAACAGCATTTAAAATGTATATTTAAAATACTTAAAAATGCAGTAAAAACATATAGACAAGCAGGGAAGATGGGCAGTAAGAGTGTACTGTGGGCACACTAAACGAAACAAAAAAAAAAGTCTTTCCTCACAGGTGGAAGACAGTGACAGAGGAGAGACAAGCAAATCTCCCAGAGGAGGAAGTTCCAATGTTTCGGTGACATAAACTTACTTGCGGGCCCAGGGGCACAGAGGGAGCAAAGGCAAGGAATTAGACACAACACAACCATTTTGGGATAAAGAAAAATGCCACAGCTTTATTGGATGCACTGCAGGAGCATTGGCACCATATGGGGGTGGATCCAAAAATTGAGTAACCTGCCTGCCACCCAATATAGCCTACTCCTAGACCACCTGCTGGAGTCAAACCATGAATGGCAACCCTCAGGATCCACGTGGGCACTGGCTGCTGCATGCTTCTCTTGCCACCTGGAGGTGAGAGCCCCACCAACAGCCCCTAATTGGCTCTACCCCAGGACCCCTTAAGAGAGTCCCCAAAATGTGGGGGAAGCGGCCATGAAGGTACGGACTCCCACCCTGAAGGATCTGTCTCAATGCGCAAACCACCAAAAAGCTGTGACAAATAAACAAAACAACATAATCAAAATGTAGCCCATAACAACAGAAATGCAGGGTGGGTGGGGAAAAGCCTTCCTCTTTCTGTTCCCGAGCTCTGGGCCACAAAGGCTGCACAGGCTAAGTCCTGGCTGCAGCTTTCCTCCTGTTACTTCTACCTACCTTTGTCCTGTAGTTTAACTAGATAAACCACGAGAGGGCCTGTCTTGTGCCAACTCCTCAACACAGAAAATATCTGTCATATACCCAGGCACCTTCCAGAGTGTTTGGATTACATGTAAATATTACTTCCACCTTCTCTGTATTAAGTTCAACCTGTTTAACTTGCTATTTGACCAATCTCCAAACATTAATTCAGAAGAGATGCATTGCTTCAGCAAGTTTACTTAATGAAATATGGATCTGAGTGCCTTCAGTCTATTCATGACTAATTTGTAATATTAAACAGGTTATCTATAGTACATATCTAGTCCCGTGGAAGACCACATTGTAGTTCTAGGAGGACTGACCTTGTAATGGCCCATTGAATATATTCTAACAAGCAATATCAGAAAAACTCAAGAATCAGTTCCAATACTGCTGTTAGCAGTTCAGGATGCATTAACAGACTGATGTGATTTGCTGAATCACAGCCTGCTGAAAAGGCCAAAATATCAACAGGGAAGAATTTTGTCACCATCATGACATAGTTCCTCCATGTTCAACTGTCCTTAAGATATGAAAAAGGTTTTAAATTGATCTATAGCTGGTCTGAATTTTTTAAAAATATTCTGGTCTGAATTTTTTTTTAATGAATTGCGGGAGACCACCTCCTGTAAAGAAGCAAGGAACTTCTCTCCCTTCCCAGGGGAAGTGTTTACTATCTCAGCCAGCAGCTTCTAACCTCCACTCAGCTATCTTAACATCCCTAGATGACCAGGGGACTGCACAGCATTTGGTGACCTTCACAACAGTGGGCATTTTGTCAGTATGCTCAGTATGGCTAAAACTGTTTGCTCACAGATTTTCAAAACTCATAAGACTTTTGGTTCAAAGAATGATGATGCTTAATCTTTTTTAAAGCTTTTGCTCACCTCCTATCCTAGATGTAGGGAGACATTTGCCTGTATTCACAAAGTTACCCAAATTAACTTCATCTTACCCATTCTAATATTTTATTAAAATAAACTTTCTAAAACATGTTTCTTATTATTTTCATCATTATTTATAGAGCTTTCCCCTCCCTTACAATTTCAAAAAGGGCTATGGAAGTCTTTCATAAGATCTTGATTTAATTCTTCTTAAAGAGCCTTGTCTTCATTATCTATGTGAATTGTGGTTGGAATATGAGCTTCATTGATCTTCGTACTTGGAAATTGCACCAATTAGCTGGTAATTCAGTCAATGATGTCATTGAATTCCATTTACGTTTGACTCTTGCATACCTAAACAAGCTGCCGACACAGCATTTCTTGTTGTATTTGTATTATGATCAATGGCATCATGTCCAAAGGCCTAAGTAAACATTAAGGTTTTTTTGAAAAGTTTCTCCCATGTGGGGTTTGATAGAATATTGTGGCTAGGGGACTCTTGAGTACCAGAAACTAATGTGTGCTTATGGTCCTGCGACTTCCAATATTGTCTTTATTCCAGAACTCTGGCATCCAAAGCATAAACCTAAATATTGACCAGTAAATTCTCATATATAACCTGTTTTTAAAAGTAAAGGGCAACATTTTTACATCAAAGAGTGCTGTTTCTAGGGAATCTCAATGGAGCTGCTTTTACCTTAATTTTCTTTCCTTGATGATACAGTCCAAAATCCACTGAATTAATGGAATTGTAATGATCTCTGAATGCCATGTGTTATGCTTACAGTCGGTTTTGTTGTTAAGCCTGCCATATTCAACAGATATGATTTATCAATGTGATTGCAACATTATCAGTGATATGCATTCAGCTATGAAACTCTTTTTGCTGGTAGCTTAAGAGGCACCTAGCATTTTTTAAGCTGCTGGATGTTTCCATCTTATTGATGGTTTCATTCCAAATTAAATTTAATTAGATATACTTTTGTTTTAAAATTATTAGAGAGATAATAAGGACCTTTGTAAACAATACTGCAATTGCTCTATCATGTAGAGTTTGATTGACACTGCGTTTCCTAATACTGAATTTTGTAGCAAGTGTGCAGTATGGGAGGTGGGGATGAGTGATGCACTGACTTACCTAGCGCCAAATGTGGCGTTGTCACATTACAACATTTGTCAGTGTGAATGTTTATAATGTATATAATAAACATTCAAGTGCCAGATACCTTCATTTATTCACTCACTAATCAAATGTGAAGTTTATTTTAAAAATCTTAAAGAAAGAGGATTTGTGGCCTAGGCCAGGTTGGCTGCCACCAGAGCCAGGGCTTTTTCAGTGGCGGCTCCATACTGATGGAATGAGCTCCTGGAGAACATCAGGGCCCTGCGGGACCTTCTGCAGTTCTGCAGGGCCTGTAAAACGGAGCTCTTCCACCAGGCCTTCGATTAGGAGCTGCCACTGATCAAATTTACCATCGAAACACGCTATGATCTTATGAATATCATGGGGATATTGCCGCTGGTATGGGGAAGGTAGACTGAGGCTGCCATCAGTTTGTTCAGTCTGTCTAGCACTGTTAGTTTTTAGGATGCTAGGTAGAATGTTGATGTATATTTTTAATGTATTTTAACGTATTGTTTTATTGATTAAATGTTGTGAGCCACCTTGAGCCAATATCCAGCAAGGCAGGATATAAATGGAAAAAAATAAATAAATACAATTTGACTAGAATTTGAAGTACAAGTTTAAGGATAGAAAGTGGAATTTTGACCCACTCCAGACCAAACACTTTACACTACTTGGATTATACATCTTTAGACTGCAGGTATGTGAACACATTTGAATGCATAACTGTGAAAACGCATTCCTACACATAGAAAACTGGGATGTCAAGAAGAACATTAAACCATTTAAAGCAATAAATACTGCACACATTGACATGATACAATCTTGAAAATTATTTCCCACATTATGACCTGTTAGCCTAAACCAGAAAATTGTCAAGAGATCCAGTCTTGTTTCCAAGATCTTACAGGAGAAGAAAATGGACAACTAAGCATAATTCTTCCTGTAATAGTTTCTCACCTTCCCTTCAGAAAAATAAATGTACATTTTTTCTACAGCCTGACTATATGCAACAGTAAAGAGGGAAGTGTCAAGAATCTCATGTGGATGACTTTAAGAGATATGTGGTCCATAGAAATTTACAGTGGCAAAGAATCTTATCAATGTAGAATAAATTGCTTGATCTCTTCTACAAAGTGGTATTAAGCCAGTTTGGTGTAGTGGTGAAGTGCATGGACTCTAATCTGATTGCTTCCCCGCTCCTCCACTTGCAGCTGCTGGATGACCTTGGGCAAGCCATAGTTCTGTCAGAGCTGTTCTCTCAAAACCAGTTCTCTCAGAGCCCTCTCAGCCCACCTACCTCACAGGATGCCTGTTGTGGGGAGGGGAAAGGAAAGCAGTTTGTAAGCTGCTCTGAGACTCCTGAGCGAAGGGCGGGGTATAAATCCAAACTACTACTCCTCTTCCTCCTCCTTGTCTATTTTTTTCATTTTATATAAAGATTATATTTGCTCCTTTGTCAGAAGCATTGAACAGCATTTTTAAAAGTTGTCTTTCAGCATCTCTCATAATACTTTTCTTTTCCCCTTCTCTTTCCCCTCCTTACAGATTCACATCGGGAATTCCTTCACAGGCCTGCTTCTGGATATGTGCCAGAAGAGATCTGGAAGAAAGCTGGTAAGAATTGTTTAAAAACATGAATGTAGCAGTTTGGCAGCTGTGTGTATTTGTTAATGTGCTGATATGAAGGGGGAAAAGCATACTAGCAACAAACCAAAATTTCAGTTAATACTTCTAAGCTGGAAGAGATCAGAATACAAAACCTTTTTTAGCTATAGCAACATCTATCTCTGTAGAGAACAGCATGTCAATATGGTATTTAAACAAAACAAATCATTTTCAGAAGTTACATTGCATTTTCTTCTAGAAGAGATGTGCTTGGGCACAAAACTAGGGAAGATCCATGAGTAGGATCTTGCACAGTTGAAAATTAGCCAATCTTTGAGGATCAAGGAAGGATCTCTTGGTTTGTGTGTCTATCCATTTCATCCCAAGCCAGTCTGAAGCTTCACTAGAGGCTCAATATTTGTTTAACTGTTTACATGTATGAGGTAGAATTCCTAACTTCGAAAGTCTTCAGCTAGGAAACCTTAAATGAAACGTTTTTGAGGTTTAAGCCAGGGTCAGTCCGGAAGAAATGTAGCATGCTTAGCTGCTTCTGTGGAATGTACTTGGTGGGACTATGCATTAGCTTTTTGGCAGGACTCTTTAAGTTTATGGATCAGTGTGAGGTCCAATTTCTGGATCCTACCTTAGTGCTACCTTAGAGGACTGTGCTAATCCATGCTATCTGTCTCCTGCATGAGACAATGGTGTGATGGATAGAGTGCTGGAATTAGAATGGAAGTAATTTGATTCTAATTCCTGCTCAACCACCTAGTGGGCTTGGCCAAGTCAGAGAATTCCAAATGATGACAAAAAATGCTGGCCAAATTCGTCACTATTTTATTTAAACTATTTTATGCTGTGCTCACAGCCAAGGTTCTTGAAGACAGACTAATGCACAATATGTACTCATGCAATGAATTGCGTTCTTTAGAAGGTGAGCCATACTGGGGAAATATCACTGTATTGGCTGACTTGACTACATTGACTGCATACAGATGCCAGCCCCCAGGTGAGACCTAGGGATCCCCTGGAATTACAACTCATCTCCAGACTACAGAGATTAGTTCCCCTGGAAAAATGAATGCTTTGGCAAGTGGACTCTATGGCATTGTACTCTACTGAGGTTCCTGTCTTCCCCAGGGTCCACCCCCACATCTATAGGAGTTTCCCCACCTGGAACTCGAAACTCTACCCCCCTAACCCTTGCTGGTGGCAAAGGGGGACATGGCAACCCTAATCCCTTGGCTAGATTACTGAAACATGCTGTACATGGGGCTGCCCTTGAAGAGAGCCAGGAAGTTGGCCACCTGTTTGTTTATGGGTGTGTGCCACTATGAATATATGACAGTGGTTTCAAAACATTTTCACTGGTTACCTGTATGCTTCTGGGTTTATTTCAATGTATGGGTCTTACCTTTAAAGTCGTTCATGACTCATCTACTATCCTGGAGAGGGGCAAAATGCACCTTTGCTTGTTTGTTTTTGTAAGGTAATGCTTTTCTGCATGTCCTTTTGCTTACTTGGCTTTTGGAGATGGGATGTTCCTTGATCTGGCTGCTGGGGTTTCTGGCTAGTTCTTAGTTTTCACTGTTACTTTTTAAAATTTAGGCTGATGTCATGTTGTACAGATTTTTTGTTTTATGCTTTTAATGAACCTCTTTTCAGGTTGTTCTCTTAGCTGTCTTGAGTTTTATGCTATAAATATTATAGGTAAATAAAACTCATCTGCCTGCCCATCAGCTTTTAACTAAAGCACTTGTTGCTGTTGGAAAGAACTTCAGCTGGGCACACTCTGATCTCTGTGAAAACCTTCTATTGCCATTATTGCTGCTACTTTTCCTTCTCCAACAAGGGGGAAAGTTATTCTGTCTTGTCCAAGTTATTCTGCCACCACTAAGGAATCCTCATCTACTCATTGTTTTCCATGGAAGACCTCCTGAATATTCATCATTTCAGAGGGTACCCTGTTGGTCTGCAGTAGAACAGTTAAATTAGAGTCCAGTAGGACCTTAGAGGCCAAGAAGATTTTCAGGATATGAGCTTTCGAGAGTCAAAGCTTCCTTCATCTGATGAAAACACTACTGGACTTGAATTTAACTGAATATTCATGTTGCTGTTCCCCAGAGGGAAAAAAAGTGTTGGGGGTGGGAAAAATCAAACATGTATTACTGTTGGAATGAGGCATCTTATAGTTTAATAAAAATGAAATTGACAAGCTTTTCCCTACTTCTGCTCTGCAGCTACAGCTTCAAAGGGGGGGACCCATCCCCCCCACCACCCCATTTTTGTGTTGAACCTCTAGCAGGACGATTACAATTTCAGCTCCAGGAACTCCATATCTCATACATGGGTTGCTCTTAATAGAAGCAGAGGACTGTTCAGTGCCAAGCCTATGCTGGCACAGAGCTGATAAACTTTCCAAGAGTCCTGTATGCTGTTCCTCCTTCCCCACTTCCAGTATACACACTCCAAGGCAAGCTGATTGCAGAAAGGGAATCTTTTGTACACAACTACTCACACTTTATGCTGATATACTGAACAAGTTTTTCCACAGTGAATACAGATGTCATAGAAATATTTCTTAAATGATACTACTCATTTAATCTATAGGTTTTGAATAGTGCCACATTGAAATTGAGTAGTGCCACACCGGAATCTGCATAAACCAGGCTAAACTGTCATAGAACCATAGAATCACAGAGGTGGAAGGGGCCATACAGGCCATCTAGGCCAACCCCCTGCTCAATGCAGGATCAGCCTACAGAATTCCTGACAAGTGTTTGTCCAGCCACTGCTTTGAAACTGCCAGTGAGGGGGAGCTCATCACCTCCCTAGGTAGCTGATTCCACTGTTGAACAACTCTTACTGTAAAAAAGTTTTTCCTAATATCCAGCTGGTGGCTTCGTGCCCTTAATTTAAACTCATTATCGCAAGTCCTATCGTCTGCTGCCAACAGGAACAGCTCCCTGCCCTCCTCTAAGTGACAGCCCTTCAAATACTTAAAGAGAGCAATCATGTCCCGTCCCCCCAACCACCTCTTCTCCAGACTGAACTGTTTTTTTTTTTAATTTATTTTATTTTGGGATTTATACCCCACCCTATCCGGTAGCTCAGGGCAGCTAACAAGCGGTTAAGCCGAGTTTCAGAACTAAAAACAATAACAATATTACATACAATAAAAAATTCAAAAATTCAATACAGCAGTAAAATTCATATAAATCCAAGATGCACGATACACGGTATCCCACATTGGCGGCGGATTTCTTAATTGCATGGGCACCAGGAGTAGTATATCCCAGCTCACAGGTGGCATCCATCTTTCCAGATAATGGGACAGATGGATGAAAGGCTCTCAATGATGGCATGATAGCGGCGGCGGCTCCTCCTCAAAGGCCTGGCGGAAGAGCTCCATCTTGCAGGCCCTGTGGAACTGCACTAGGTCCCACAGGGCCCGGATCTCCTCTGGGAGCTCATTCCACCAGGTGGGAGCCGCCGCTGAGAACACCCTAGCCTTGGTTTGGGCAAGCTTCACACTTCGAGGGCCTGGTACTTCCAGGCAATGGCTATTCCCCGATCGCAGTGCTCTTGGGGGTACATACGGGAAGAGGCGGTCCCTTAGATACGCCGGACCCTGGCCATTCAGGGCTTTAAAGGTAAGCACCAGCACTTTGAAGCGAATCTGGTATGCTATTGGCAGCCAGTGCAGTGCTTGCAGCACAGGCCGGATGTGGTCTCGCCTGGAGAGGCCCATCAACAGCCTGGCTGCAGCATTCTGCACTAGCTGCAGTTTCCGGATTTGCGACAGAGGCAGCCCCAAGTAGAGAGCGTTACAGTAGTCCAGCCTCGAGGTGACCGTCGCATGGATCACAGTGGCCAGGTCTTCGCGGTCGAGGTAGGGGACCAACTGCCGGGCCAGCCGCAGATGGTAAAAGGCTGACTTGGCAGTGGCTGCCACCTGGGCCTCCATTGTTAATGAAGAGTCCAGGAGCACACCCAAACTCCTAACCTCCCGTACAGGCACCAATGGTACCCCACCGAAGGACGGGAGAGGGAGCCCCAACTCTCGGCCGGTCCGGCACAGGCACAGGACCTCCATCTTTGCCGGGTTTAATTTCAGCCGACTCAGTCTGAGCCAGCAAGCCACAGATTGCAACGCCTGCAAAAGGTCATCAGGACCAGAGTCCGACTGGCCATCCAACATCAGATAGAGCTGGGTATTATCAGCATATTGATGACACCCAAGCCCACACCTCCGGGCAATCTGGACAAGGGGGCGCATGTAGATGTTAAACAACATCGGGGACAGTACAGCTCCCTGTGGCACACCACACTCAAAGGGGTACCTTCGGGATCGCTGCCCCCCATCGCCACCCTCTGTCCCCGACCTTGGAGAAAAGAGGTAAGCCATTGCAAGGCAAGCCCCTGAATCCCCGCGTCGGCGAGGCGGCGGGCCAGCAACTGGTGGTTGACCATATCGAAGGCAGCCGACAGATCTAACAACACCAGTGCCGCCACGCCGCCTCAATCCAGGTTCCTACGGAGATCATCAGTCAGAGCGACCAGTGCCGTCTCTGTCCCATGGCCCGGGCGGAAACCGGACTGGAAGGGATCAAGGATGGAAGTCTCATCCAGATAGCGCTGAAGCTGTGATGCCACCGCCCTCTCAATAAGCTTGCCTAAATAAGGCAAGTTGGAAACCGGCCGATAGTTGGCCAATTCAGCCAGATCCAGGGATGGTTTTTTCAAGAGAGGGCTCCCGGGAACTGTCCCTCAATGAGGGACTTGTTGACAATCTCCCGTAGAGCACCTCGAAACCCCTCGTGACCTGCTTTCACCAGCCAAGAGGGGCACGGATCAAGGTCGCATGTGGTAGGGCGCACAGATACGAACAACCTGTCAGCTTCCTCCAGACTGAGTGGGTCAAAACATACTAAATCCGGCTCCAAAGACGCTCAAGGGGCCTCAAGTTCCCTAACTGTATCAATCGTGGTGGGGAGGTCACGGCGGAGTGCCAAGACTATCTGCAAAGTAGCTCGCAAAAGCCTCACAGCCAATATCCAATTCCTTAGCATTTTGCCTGCTCTGAGGCAGAGCTGTCAAAGACCGAATCACACTAAATAATTGGGCTGGGCGTGAGCCTGCAGATGCAATCGAGGCTGCATAGAAGTCCTTCTTTGCGGCCCTGACCGCCATCATATAGGATCTCATAAACGTCCTATAGGATGTTCGTGACACTTCGTCGCGAGTACGGCGCCACCGTCTCTCTAGCCGTCTCAGTTCTCGTTTCAGCGAGCGCAGCTCCTGGGTATACCAGGGCACTCACCTATCGCAGGTGCGGAGAGGGCGCCTGGGAGCGATCTCGTCAATAGCTGAGGAGAGACAGCCATTCCAGTCCTCCACCAGCTCATCTAACGAGCCGCCAGGGGGCCTTGGATCCCGCAGAGCCATCTGGAGCCGCATAGGGTCCATTTGGCTCCGGGGGCAAGCAAAAATCAGCTCACCACCTAAACATGGTTGGGGTAGGACATTCAGACGGGCCTTCAGGGCATGGTGGTCTGACCATGGCACTGCCAAAGCAGTGATCCGGTCCACCGTCACTCCCGCCGCAAAGATCAGATCGAGCGTGTGTCCAGCCTGGTGCGTGGGAGCCGAAATGAACTGGGAGAGTCCCAGTGCCGCCATGGACGACACTAGATCCACAGCCCGGCTGGAGGTCGCGTCCTCAGCATGGACGTTGAAGTCGCCCAAGACAAGTAGCCTAGGGTGCTCCAGCGCCGAGCCTGATATGGCCTCCAGCAGGGATGGCAGACTCTTGGCCGGCGCGTTAGGTGGTCAGTACACCAACCAAATAGCCAAACTCTCCTCGGCCTCCAGCATCGCGCTGACACACTCTATGCCCGTGATCTCTACCCGCGGGAGCGCCCTGACGGAGTAAGCCTCCTGAATGAAAAGAGTCACTCCTCCCCCCCGCCCACTAGTCCGTGATTGGTGGAGGACCAAGAACCCTGGGGGGGTGAGTTGGGCGAGCGCAACTGTCTCACCCTCCTGCACCCAGGTCTCGGTCACGCACGCCAGATCCGCTTGTTGTTCTTGCACAAAGTCCCGCAAGACTTCAGCTTTGTTGTTAATGGACCTGGCGTTACACAACACCAATGATGGAGGAGGGTCCATAATCCTGGCCCCACTGCCAGCCACCCTCGGGATGGGTCGAAGGCTGGAAGGGCGCCGAGCCTCTCTATTTCTCCGCGTCCTTCGCTCCACACCTTGCCCAGACCCCCCACCATACTTCCCTTTCCCCAAGAGCACTGGAATTTGTTGCCCATTCATTCGTCACTGGCGAGCTCCACAAAGCTTCAGGCCGCCGACCAATGGTAAGCTCACAACTCCCTGCTACTACCACTATGATTATACATAAGTACTATCTATGCATAAAATACAAAAATACAAAGTCCCTCAGCCTTTCTTCATAGGGCTTAGTCTCCAGGCCCCTGATCATCCTTGTTGCTGTCCTCTGCACCCGCTCCATTCTGTCAACATCCTTTTTGAAGTGAGGCCTCCAGAATTGCACACAATACAACTGCACACAATAGTCCAGGTGCAGCCTGACCAATGCAGTGTACAGTGGGACTATGACATCTTGTGATTTGGATTCACCCCAATATCACATTAGCCTTTTTTGTCACTGCATCACACAGGCTGCTCATATTTAATTTATGGTCCTCCCATACCCCAAGACCTCCCATACCCAAAAGTGTATCCCCCATCCAGTATGTGTGTTCCTTGCTTTGGTTACCCAGATGTAAAATCATTTTATACTCGCTATAATGTATGAAAAAAAAAATGCAACAGCCAAAGTAACCTCTGAATCCACCCCAGCCAAAAGTCTGCTCTATTTTTCTCCCACTGGTGCACCTCCCATCCCACCTAGGGATGATATAATCCACAGATCTCTCACATTTGAGAAAAAGGGACATTCCCATTAATAGTGTTCCAGTGTATCAGTTAACCCAGTAGCACATAAGCATAGCTTCTCCGAATAGGGAGAGCCTTCATCGGGGTGGA
Organism: Gekko gecko; assembly: GCA_029375565.1. NCBI lineage: Eukaryota > Metazoa > Chordata > Lepidosauria > Squamata > Gekkonidae > Gekko > Gekko gecko. Next base: position 104,813,198 of record JAPDNY010000009.1, read on the forward strand.
TTAAGGCTCACTGGCGCCCTAAGCACTGACCAATCTTGGTGCCCCCCTCCTTTCCACACTGACCCAGTCCATTTTAGTTGTTGACCTGTCTGACCAGATATACAATGCAGGTTGCAAAAATTTATTCATATGATAACACAATTTATTGTACAAACTAAGCCAAGTTTTGGCCACATAAAGTTTTACAAAAATGCAATACAACATCTATTTTAATATTTCACAAGTTAAATGTATCAAAGTTCCAATAGTCATGACCTGAAAAGCATTTTTCTACATTTTTTCACCCTTTTCCCAACATTGTGGTGCCCCCTTTGGCCTTGGTGCCCTAAGCACGTGCTTAGTCTGCTTAATGGTTAATCTGCCCCTGGCCTTCATATAATGGCCATTCATTACTTGGGATGGTATAAAATTCAACCTAGCAAGCATAGAAGCTCTCCTATATCAGGGCACAGTCAACTCCTTAATATACAGTGGGAGATTTCTGGGATAGGATAATTCCAGAGCAAACTCTACGTGCTCTAATATGACAGTTTAGAAAATCCAAATCATAGAAACAATCCAAAATTACTTTGCTAGCTGTCTTCAAGCACATCAACTCTAATTCCAAAATCTGAATTTCATCCCAACATAGATAACCTAGTTTCTATTAGTTGTTTCAAAGAGCTTATGTAAGAGTCCTTTCCTAACAATAAAAGGCAACAATTATTTTCCAAGGTGAATACAATCTTCTACCACATCCTGAGGGCAGCTGTCCAAGCTTGGATTTCAAGGAAATGAACACCAAGTTCTGATCTCAAAACAGCCCCGCTACAGATCTAGAATCATAGAGTTGGAAGGTACCGCCAAGGTCATCTAGTCCAACACCCTGCACAATGCAGGAAATTCACATATACGTCCTTCCCCACACCCCCGGTGACCCTTGTTCCACGCTCAGAAGATGACAAAAAAACTTCCAGGCTCCCTGGCCAAACTGGCCTGGAGAAAAATTGCTTCCTGACCCCTAAGTAGTGATCAGCATTCCCCTGCATGTGTAAGAAATGGCATGTAAGAAAGGGCCACAAGAACTAAGCACCAATGCAACCCTTCCTATCCTTCCTCTCATGATTTATGTAAGTTCATTTTAAAAAGAAATATGATTCAAGATATGATTTTTTTCAAAATAGTTTTCAGTTGATGAAAGTCACTTCTGACATTATAGAAACCATTGTTTATTGGAAGCAAGTACACTGTAAGTTCACAGAATCAGCATTGCTGTCAGATGGCCATTTAACCTCTATTTAAAAAACCTCCAAAGAAGGTTTCCTCCCGAGGAAGCCTGTTCTTCTGAGGAACTGTTCTGTCAGTAAGTTCTTCCTAATCTAGGGACTCCAATGAGACTACACAAAAAATTTGTCAGTGGATGGTCCAGTGTTTCTTGACGAGCTACTTTCCAAACCAGAGCACCATTGAGAAATTGAGTTACTACCTTACAATTAAATACTGTCACTGCAGCAGGAAGATATTGCCCACCCTTAGTATAAAAAAATTGTGTAATAGCTTTGGAAGTTATCATGGCCTTTTCCCTAGCTTTCCTAAGATGGATCTTCCATCACAAAGTTATCTGGAAGTAGACCCCTAAGTAACAAAACCAATTAACTTGTTCTAACTTTTGCTTGCCAGTTCTCCAGGTATATTTTAGAGATATTGCCTTGAAAAAACCATGAATTTAGATTTATTGTAGTTGACATTAAGGCCTTCTTGTCCACAGTATTCAACAAAGGCCTTTACCAATCAGTGCAAAACTAACAGCATCCTGGTGCACAAAAATATTAATGTTGCTTTGATACTAAAATTCCATATTTTTACATTGCTATGTTAGCTGGTGAACCATAATTACAGAAATCAAAATATATTAACTTCCGCAGGAAAAAAATCTTTCAGTTATAGCAGTCAGTTTTTTAAAGCTTTGATTGAAGCATTTGTGTGTGTGTGTGTGCGCGCGCACGCTCATGCATTTTGATATGCACAAAAATACACTTATGCAAATACAAGAAGATTATTATAAAGCATTGATATTGTTTCTGGACTATGGACGATAGAATGGTGCCAGGGTTTTCAAAGCAGAACTGACATTTTTGTTAGAAATAAAACATTAAACACTTGGAAATCTGATTCCCTGTTCACATGTGAATAAAGTTGGACAATTCTGAGGGTAAACACTAATGGTTAGCAATTTCTAATGTTTATTTCAGTTCGCTGGAGATTTGGTAACAGAGAATTTCAGAGTATTATTAACAAAAATATGTTTATTGGAAACCGATTCATAAGATACAAAAGTCCTGTATATAAATAATAAAACTGCATCTATGGGTCTCTCTCTCTCTCTCTCTCTCTCTCTCTCTCTCTCTCTCTCTCTGTGTGTGTGTGTGTGTGTGTGTGTGTGTATCTTTTTGAGGGATCAGGGAATGTTTGCAGTTGGTAATAAATATTCAAGCACCTTGCAAATGTCCTACCGATTCTCTTTGTTGATCTGTGTGTGCCGGTGGGACTGGAATAGGAATGCATAATTTAAATATAAATTGCCTTATTTGCATATACAATTAGTCAAGCTGCAGCTTTGATCGTAAGCAAAAATTATTGTCCTGTTGCCACTTAGATAGAATTGTAATTCACCTTGAATATTCAAAGTAAATTAGTCCCACACTCGCATAGCTGAATGGTCTGATTTCCCGCTCCCACAAACATTTATGAGAGGGTAATGGGAGGGCACATTTTTTAAAACTCTCATAAAAATTAGAACATGCATCTCTCTCTTTTTTCTGAAACATTGTTTCAGTAAAATATTTCCTCTTCAGATTTTTAGACTAGACTTTTTGTACATCACATTTTTGTTAGCATATTTATAAATATTTAGTCTTTTTTAATAATGACATGGAAGTAGCTGGGGTACATCAGTTAGATTAGGGGTTTGATAACGGGATATTCAGAACTGGGTTGGGTCTTGGATATTAGGTGGTGCTCTTCTATAATATGGTGCATCAGATGGTAAGATTGTGGCCGCAATCCAAAGAACCATGCAAGTATTACCAAGTACCTAAGGGAGCTTTGGAATTGTATTTCCAGAACAGTCTCTCTCATCTCTGTGCCCCAGCACACATAGGTGAAACTGGTTGTGAAACTCAGCAGGCTGTCAAAAGCTGTTGTGATATGACACGGGGCTTTGCATTTCATAGGGGGGAAAAGACAGCAATACTACTAAGGAAGCCTTTGGGCATGCCTAAAGTAGCCCTTGGGAGTCCAGCCTATATGTTTAATTTAATTGTAGCAATTTCATGGGTTAGAAGATTTGGTGTCCTTTGTTAAAGAGAAATAGATTTACAATCCCATGGAATACTGCATATTCCACTGTAACCTCAGAACGTTTGTAACTCTAATATTTTTATTCTACAGTAAAACATTTTTATTAGGAATCTTATGTTTTTAATTAAACAGAACATTTAATTAAGGTGCTTCTTAAGTGGGTGAAACAATTAGGTGCAAACACTTGAATGAAACATGTCATAATTAGTTTTAATAGAGTGTTAATTGGTACTAGGTTTGCCAAGTTAATAATTACTGCTTATTAAATTTTCAATTAATCATTGTCATTTTACTTTGAATAAAGATGAAAATTAGATACACTAAATTGGGGGAGGATAGTTTCCTTGTTAATTAAAGCAGTTTTTTAAAAAAGAAATCACTTGTTTTAGTTGTCAGTCGAACAAGTGAAATCTTCGCACTCCTCTTGCATTAAAAAAAACCTCTGGCTCATTTATGACAAGTCATGTTTTCCAGTGTGAAAAAGCATAATGTGTTACATTAATTTCTATCTAACAAATTATAGCCTTCCTTGCTTTATTTTAAGGCAGTGGTTCAGACATCTATTTGTACGTATGCTTATCTAGAACACTGCATTTCTATCATTTAGCATAACCTGAAAACTATTTGAGAGAGGACAATTCTTTGCAAATGTCTGTAAAAATCAATCTGTGTTTAATATGCATATTCTACAATAGCAAATGTGCACATTAACAAGATGTAAGAGGGAATTTATGGCAATCAAATGTCAAAGAGCTGAGCTAAGTGATATGCTATTTGAGTTGTGGTGCCTTCCCACAGACAAACACACATCTAGATACAATGTTTGACACTGTGATCCACATGCATTAGGTCTTCATAAGTGAGGTTCCTGCTCCTTAACATTGGTCAATGACAAGAAAATCTCTCTTTGAAGTGGCTGAGATTCACATGTGGTGAGCATGACAACTGCTAAACATATTGGCTTGGATCCTAACCCTTTTTTCTGCATTCAGAAGGCATTTCCACCAGCGGAAGAGAGGGAATGATTTTTGATAATTCTTCCATCACTTGAAAGCCTTCACTTTGCCCCTATGCTGTCCTGAGGGGATCCATCAGGGGAGCAATTTTGGAAGGCACTGCAGTTTACAGACTGTCCATCAGGTTGGATGTTAAGGACACCAAAAAAACAAGGGGCTGTTTCATGGCACGGTAGAACAAACTCTAATCTCCCATTTGTGAATTCTAAAAAATAAAAATAACTTGCAAGAAGTTATTCCTCCTAGGAGACAGGGATTTTGGAGGAAGTTACCGCTACTGCAAGTGTAGTGGCTTACTTTTTCGGTCGTCTTGTGAGGACAGATGTGTTAAGCTGAACTGTTCAAATCTATTTCTCAGAATTAGCTCAAACATTCAAGAGTATGTTTTTGGTACTTACATATTTCTTGATTGTCTGTTTGATCTATATGTGCATCAGAATGTGTCTCTGTGCCGGGCTATGTGTCAGAAAGTCTAAGCTACAAGATTTCTCCTTGATGTATGCATTTTCCATATGGAGAGAGATATTGTGTGCTGTTGCTCCTAAATAAGTGATTCCATCTTGAGCCCCTTAAAGTGGTATTAGTCCTATGAGAGAATTATATTATGTCAACATCTACATGTCTGAATAAGTGTAACGGAGGGCAGAAAATACCTAAACAAATATATGCAGAATCATATTTATAATTGTTTAGTAATATGCTGTCCCAACTGATAAACTGGACTAGAGTCACATTCATAGTATACTACGCAAGAACCTTCAGGATTCTGTTTCATACTGTGACCCTTAGTTCCAGTCCCTTCACTGGTCCTGTTGAGTCAATGAAATTTTCTTGCCTCCTTTTCAGAGGAAGCAGTCAATGAAGTAAAACGTCAAGCGATGACTGAATTGCAGAAGGCAGTGTCAGAGGCAGAACGGAAAGCCCATGACATGATCACTACAGAGAGAGCTAAAATGGAGCGCACAGTGGCTGAGGCCAAGCGACAGGCTGCAGAAGATGCACTAGCTGTGATCAACCAGCAAGAGGATTCTAGTGAGGTGAGACATTTCTTCAGACTCATCCCCAGTATAAACCAAAGTGGAAACTTTCATCTGTTTGGAATTTCCCTTGCAAAATGTGTTCTCTTCCCATCATATATATTTTTATTTGTGTTGGCAAGCTGTTTTCAAAATGAACTGCCAAAATGTCTTAAATGGTTGAAAGCACTAAAAATGGAGGAGTTGGCAAATATTGTTAGGTCATTAGTCCACCAAATCTAGTCTTACCTAGTCTCTACCCCTCAAGTCTTCAGTCCTCAAGCAGAGGAGATCTTTTAGATGATCTGTGATCGACTACTGAGCCAGCTCTTAAAGCTACAAGCAATGAGGCTAGATCTAGCTTTTCATAGTTGTGGTACCTGTGCAGTCACACATGGTGTCTTGTGCATGTACAGGCCTACCACAGAGAGGGTTTTTTGAAGCTCAAAATGCCTGAGGGTGCTCCATCCCCCTCCCCCACACTGCTTTTCTGCATTTTTTGCAGTGTGATAAGGAGAAGTGTACACAAAATTGTACTGTGTATAAAAGGAGGAAAAGGAAGGGTAAGTCCTTGGAAAGTGTCATTGATTTCTGAATGCAGCTGGCATAGCATGGTTTGCTGTTGGTCTGTGCTTTCTTCTTCATATGGAGGAAGCTAAGAGGGACAGTACTACTCAGCAGACTGGGGGTTTTCTGCGTCATATTCAGATCTTGTGTTAAATTGGAACATAATCTAGCTGTGATTTATAAAACAGTTGTTTGTTGTGCCATCTGAATGCAGCTGATATTACTCCCATATACTGGAAGAAAGATAGGGCAAATAACTGAATTTGGGCAAGCCACAGCTTTACTGGTTGAGTAAGTGGGGGAGTCTTTAAGTGGCATAGATGGTTTAAGTGGCAATATGCAGTTTAACAGTGTATTTGGATATGTAACATATTTATTTGTAAGTAAATCTCTTTGGTTTTAATGAAGTGTAGGTTGAACTTATATGACCCATTATTTCTTTCCCATAAATGCATCCATGCACACATGCCAAGGTGATGAAATACCTTCACAGGAAACTCAACAATGATTTTCTTTGTTGAATTTCCATGCCTTTACTAAATTTTTCAGGGGGAGTGTCAGCACATTATGAATAACCACAATATAAGTAACCACCAAAAAATGAAAGACAATGTCACCTTGTGATGACATTTCCATGTAACATTGGCCTTAAACTCAATTTTAAAAAACAAACAAAAACCACATACTGAGAAATTGTTTCTGTTCATTTTCAACTTAAAATTTATATGGCATGCCATTTTAAAAAGAAATATGATTCAAGATATGATTTTTTTCAAAATAGTTTTCAGTTGATGAAAGTCACTTCTGACATTATAGAAACCATTGTTTATTGGAAGCAAGTACACTGTTCTGGCAGAAGAGAGAAGAGTCCCTGTACATATGATAGTGTAGGCCTAGGGGTTCTCGGAGGAGGGGGAAAGTATTAGCAGAGTTGTGAGAATATTTCCTTAATTAGAATTTATTATTTCAGGATTATGTGTAAATGGAAGGGTGGGAGAAACAGCATCTGGTGGGAGGGGGGAGTAGAATTGGAGACCAACAAAGGCTAAATTAGAGATGAAGCTTGTAAACCTCAGTTCAGACTACAGCATGTCAGGGAAAGCTTTGGATTTTTATGGTGTAGGGCATATGGCACCATATATTACAGGAAATCAGGAGTGAGAGAGTAGTACATTCTGTTGCCGGTCCTGAAGTGTTTTGGATAAAATGAATTCTTGTGTCTTTCAGAGAAAAAAGAAATGTTAAAATCCATGCAGAAAGGAAAGTCTTGATTAAACCTACCCCAATAAACAGATGCTAAGTATAATTCCTTTCCGTTTAACACTAATGAGAGATGTTGTTCATGGTCTTTTCTTTTTAAGATAGCCAGTTTTGTTGTTGTTGTCAAGGGCCATTTGCACATCATAAAGTCTTTCCAAGAGCATAGCTTTAATTAATATCTGCAGTTGTTTGTGAGAGGTCTGGGGTGTTTATGCATCTGAGATATTTGTGTGCTAGGAAGGGTGATCATATCATTCTGGAGAATGCTTTGCTTAATGTATTCAGTGAGCTGGTAATGTTTGAGTGGCTTGGGTTAAAAGATTCAAATGAGATCCTTGCCCCATCATGAAAGAACTGGCAAAAATCACAGGCAGATAAATCAGAGGCATGCTGCAATACGTATCCATTATTTAAGGAAGAGTAAGATTTTAATTGGTCCCAGGCATCTCCAGAGATGAAAGGCTGTTGTGGAATCACTGGATGCCCAGAGTTTCAAGTTAATGTGTAGCAGATGACTAAGGAGGAGACAAAAGGAATTGATTTTCAACATCTGAAAGTTTTCTCAGGAAGAGAGTCAAAGAGAAGTGTGTATAATTTTTTTAGTGCTTAACTGTTCCACTGCAGAATTAAATACAACATTTTTTAAAAAAGAAACAGCATGTAACTCAGCTACACCAGAGCATTTTCTTGTCATTGTCTCTGTAGATGCTGATTGTTATGGTCATTGTCCTCACTATGTGGCCAATATACATTTTTGCTATGAAAGTTGACATCAGAAAATGAAAGGAAGGAGCAAGTTTAGATTAGGTTGGTACATGTAGTGCATATTACCTCAATATGTGGAAACAAAGTCTTCCTTGGATTCGTGCAGCCAGAGAAATGCCCCCTGCGTTTTGGGTGCTGTTGTCCCTAGAACATGCACACATCTGGAGGAGAGAAGGGTTTCCTTCAGCCCCAGCTGTGTGAGAGCTTTGCTTCTGTGATGTCATCCCACACAGCTGAAGCAGCTTGCGCATGGTGGGGGGCCCACTGGATGAGTCTTTCACAGAGGGTGACCACTGTATTCTATTGTACTCACATGGTTGCACCACTGACATACAGCTTACAGCTTGCATGGGATTGCATCACAAAAATGAACTCCCTTATGCCAGTTTGGTGTTGTGGTTAAGTGTACGGACTCTAATCTAGGAGAACCAGGTATGATTCCCCACTCCTCCACTAGTACCTGCTGGATGACCTTGAGCAAGCCATAGTTCTGGCACAGCTGTTCTTGAAAAAAGAGCGGTTTCTGTCAGAGCTCTCTCAGCCCACCTACCTCACAGGGTGTCTGTTGTGGGGAGGGGAAGGGAAAGGAGTTTGTAAGCCGCTCTGAGACTCCTTTGGTAGTGAAGGGTGGGGTATAAATCCAATCTGTTCTTCTCTGATGGAGACTTAATTCTCACTGAGATGGTAAGCCAGTGTCTGAGCTAAAGATGTAGGTGGGAAATTGCATGACAGAATATACTTTCATGCCAAAAAAGACACCTTACATTGAAAACTAGGCATCCAGGAGAAGAGTATTCTATTTATTTAGGTATTTATACCCTGCTTAGTTCCCTATGAGTACTTAAAGTGGCTTACAGCAGAGTTCTTCCTCCCTCCATTCTATCATCACAATAATGTTATGAGTTAGGTTAGGCTGAGAGAGCATGACTGGCCCAAAATCGCCCAGCAAGGTTCCATGGCAGGGGGAGGGGACAGCCTAGCTTTCTCCCTACCATGTACAGAGAAATCCCCCCCCATTTTTATGGAAAAGCAGTCAAATCCAACTAGAGAAACGTAAGGCAGTGCTGAAGGCTGAGCTCAGCCTGCCAGTATGAAGAGGATTTTCAAACTGGATCAAAGTTGGGATCCAAATATATTTTGTCTGGACTTTGTTTCCATGTTTGTAATTTGAGATGGTATATGATTTGTTAATATACCCCCAAATTCATTATTTCAGTCTTACCTAGTGTCTAAGGCTTGCAATGCTCAGCTCTTGATGACCATCAGGATAGAATGGGTCCCCATCCTGTGCTCACAGGAAAGAATTTTAAAACACAAAACCATTTATATGGAATTCAGAATGATCTGGTTTTATTTTTATAACCTACAGTTGGATCCAGAGAGCTGCTTCAGGGGGTCATGCATACCCAGTGAGATTTCTGATTTGGTTCATCTTCAAATAGCAGCCCCACCTATTCTAGGCTACCACAGACTGGTTTAGCAACTCCTCTGCTTCAGAAAGCATTTCCGTAGCATGGGGGAAGGGGAGGCTGCAGTTATAGGAACAATAGTCCAAGGTCACTTTATGTTTATGAAGCAAGTTGAATAGTTGTTTGAGCCCACGTTTCCATTTTGAAGAACTGTAACTTAATAACGGTTTGTGTCAAGTTGACTGGATCCCAGTGATGTTGGCAAGCTAATGCAATAACCTGATATCTCATGTCTGTAATTTGCACTGTGAACATAATTAAGCTAAATGTTGAGCCTCAGACTCAAATAACACATTGTGGTGGGCATCCATAATCTGATCCCCCTTGCGTAGTTTAATCTTTAAGAGCAGCTGTGGTGGAAAGGGAAGGGATCAAAGCTATGGAACTGGGGAAACAGTGGTTCTCTTTTCCCTTGCACCATTTATATAATCAAAACCTTCTTTTCCCCACCCTCAGCTACATAGTCCTGGGCTGTTCCTGCCAAAGTTACTGCCTCTTTGGGGACACTTTAGTTCCTTTGGGAGGTGGGGGTGAGAAAGACCCAGTCTGTAATCTGGCTGCAAAAATGGGATTTAGGCAGTGTTGCTTTCACAAGCTGTGCTGTCTTCAATGCTATTTGCATGGAACATTCTCCCAAGCAGTTTTCATAGAAACCTCTTTAGCTTTAGATGCGTTTGAAGCAGCTCTTGCTCATCTTCATTGTACATCATGCAGAATGTATCTCCATTAATGAACTGGGTGGAAGAATGGCAAAGATGCTAATCAGATTTCAGGTTATACAGTGCTATAGGGTGGAATGACATTGATAAATTGGCACACTAGGCTATGAAATAAGAAACAAGAAAATTTGCACACTGAAATCTAAACACAGAAAATGAATCCAAATCTGTAAATGCTAAAGGGGCGGGGAGAGAGCTGGAGTATCTCTTGAACATGTCTCGAGGATCTAGGAATAACAGTACATCACAAACTGAATCAGCAACTTTGCACCAAACTGGATAGAAACAAACTAAAACCCAGATATCATTTTGGGTTGCATTAATAGATGCCTAGTATTCAAGGCCTTGAAACCTGTGAAAAATCCTTTTTCATTTTGAAGGCTTGTTTTATTTCCCCTGATTCTGTTTCGACTCTTCCTTTTTTCCCTACCACATCTAAGAAGAATACAAAACTGCTACAGCTTTGTTGTTTGTTTATTTATTTGTTTGTTCGGTTTATACCTGTCCTCCCGGCCAAAACAGGCTCAGGACAGCTTGCATCAGACATAAAACACATAAATAACAATTATGACATCGTAAAAACCTTCTAAAACCATTCTATATTACAAAGTGCTAGCAAAGTGCTAGCAAAGATCTGTAGTAATAGTATTGCTTGGGAAGGGCGCTAACAGTCATATTGATATATCTGGTGGTCTGTCTTGATGGTCAGCTCATTGCTCTTTCCATATATACACAGCAAGCACAGACTTTAGATGGTGAAACCAGGAAGCTATATATTCAGGGCTCTAGATCTTCCAGTTGTTGTTGGCGGCAACTTCTTAATCAAAGGCCTGGTAGAAGAGCTCCATCTTGCAGGCCCTATGGAACTGTATAAGGCTGTTGTCATTAGGAGGCTTGAACTTGTATGATCTTGAAATAGAACATGAATGGTTACATCTCAGTCCCATTTACTTAGGCCAGTCCTAGGTACCTTTTCATATCCCCGTCACTATGAAATAGTAGGAAAAAATAATTTAACTATTCCAGGATACTATAAACTTTTAAAGACTCTGACTACTTGAAAAGAATTTGGGGTGTGGGGTGGTTAATTAAGATTGGAAGAAATGTGCTTCCTATGCTCCTGATTTGTTCCTACCTACCAGAACTGTGAGCAACTAGCATTTTGATAGCATCCCCAAAGAATGGGAAGAGAGAAATAAAAAAGTCTCTCCCCTGTTTCAGGACTAGATGAGCAACTCCTTGCGACCTTGCCACAAATCTCAGAAGTCTAGCAATAGTGCTTTAGGGCTAGGCTGCTGTGGTTCTAGGCTAGGTGAAGCTACTAGTGTCACCCCAAAGCTCACTACTCCCATGCTGCTCTGCTACTGGAAGTTATTTTCGCTCCCAAAGAATCTCAGGACGGGGGTGAGAGGGGGAGCCTGGATGCTCTGTTAGACCTCTACCTGGAATGCCCTGAGGGGAGGAGGAGGCAAAGCCACCTTCTTTTCACCGAGCCAGAGGCTTCTTTCTCTTTATTTCTAGAGCCAGAATTCACCAACAATTAGCAGTTCTAGGCCTAGCCTGGTATTATCGTGGCTACTAGCCATGATGACTAAATGGAGACTCCAGGAGAAATAGCTGTCTGAATACCAGTGCTTGGGGGCAACAGCCGAAGAAAGCTTTGACATCCGTGCCCTACTCAATGGCCAACCCAAGGGCCTCATTTGGCCGCTGTGTGAAACAGGATTCTGGATTAAATGGACTATTGGCCCAGCACAGCTACTCCTATGTTCTTCTGTAATATATCCAGTGAGGATTCCAGTGCAGGGCAGCTATATTTTGCTCCGTCTTTCAGCAGTGGAGTTGTGGTTTCTGGTGGCTATCCGTATGTGGAATCTGAAAGCATGGTACTTGTAATAGTTCATCTTTCCTTCGTTCCATTTTTTTTAGACTCACTGTCCATTTGTTTATACAAAGTGCCCCATCACTAAAGTTCTCAGGTTCAGTTCCCACTTCTCTTTCCTAGTTCTGTAGATATGGGGGCAGACCAATGTACCTCTGTGCCACCTAGCTTGATAAATGAGATCCATGTCCCATTGCTGGTTCTCTAGCAGTATTGTTGTGGTTCTTGTATATTACTACTTGTATTGCCATAATTGGGTATAGACAAAATGCCATTGGTATATCATTGTGCTCCATTGGTACAGTAGGACCAATCCATTGCCAATCAGTGGATGTAATTCAGGGATTATATCAGTCTGTAAATTTCTGAAGCTTTTTTCCCATTGCCCCCTAAGAGGTTAGTACACATAAGTACATCAAGCTGCTTTATGCTGAGTCAGGCATAGTAAATATCTACTCAGACTGTTAGGGGCTTTCCAGCGTGTCAGGCAGAGCTATTCCACATCACCTACTACCTGATCCTTTTGACTGGAGTTGCTGGGAACTGTAGCTGGGACTGTCTGTGTGCAAAGATTTATCTGGAGGAAAAACATGCTTTAGAAAACAAAAACAGGAGTAGAACAACTTTTCAGCACAACTGCCTTAGAACCACTGGTATTTCTTTACTACTTGCTTACTGCTATAGATTTTTTAAAGAAAGGAAACTAGGCAAAAGATGATGTACTCACCAGAAGACTGTTTGGCTAGGGACCAAACCATGTGTGAACAGGCTTCCCTTTAGTGACTTGCTGTGCTTGGCTTGCCTTTTTGACTGTTGTGCAAATGAATAGTGAGGGTGAATAGCTTAGTGAACTTACTGCCAAGTTATTGAAGAAGTTAAAACATCTGTCTTCTGGTACCAACATTTAATGACATTTGAGAATTTACACATAGTGTGTTCTTCATTGATTGTGTCAATTGTAGGGTTCCTGCTTAGCTAGAACAGAAGCTTTCCTTCAGACGTCTGCTTAGATAAAAAGTGCAGCTGATACAACAATATGATGTAGGCTTATCTGTCTTGCAACTGTGCTTGGTTTTGTCCATTTTGAAAACACCATATCTAGCACTGACCACCCCATCTGTTTGCAGATTTTGAAAATCATGGCCAAAACAGAGACCTCCCCTCATCAGTGTGTGTTTGAATGATACAGCTCTTTTGAACAATATTGCATTTCGTGTTTGTGACATCACACGGGTTACTTAATGGGCTGTATGTGGGGCTTGTCTTGAAGACACCTGGAACTGGTTTAGAATATGGTTCCAGAATGTGCAACTGGTTCTGAATGTGGTAGCTAGTCAGGGGTTGATGGAATGGGAACATGGGAATGATGGAAACGTTTCATCCACCTTGAAACAGCTGCCAGATTTTTTAGTCTAGTTCAAGGTGCTGGTTATGATCTTCAAAGCCCTTCATGGCCTAGGGCTCATACATCTAAAGGGCCATCTCCTCCTATATGTCCCTGTACACCAGCTGCAGTCTTCAGTCTGCCACCCACCACATGCTCCCCCACTGATGGTGAACATTATCCAGAGACCATTCCTTTTTCATCATGGCTCCCACTTTGTAGAACAGGCTCCCTGAGGAGATGAAAGAAGCACCATCATTAGCAATCTTCAGAAGGTCCTACAAAGCCATGGTTTATTCACCATGGTTTTTAATGGAGTGTAGACTGCAGGCATCTTTGGGAAGGAAACAAAATATCTGGGGTTTAATTCTGTTTGTTTAAATTGAAATGAGAACAGTCAAAGTATATAAATGACACAATATAACACAGGATTGTGAGGACTCTCTTGCAACCGTGCTTTGAAAGAAACAGATTTTTTCCCCCTGTGGATTGGACCATAGTCACTAAATTAAAGCCAATGGGCTTAGAAAGGTATGCCTCTGCTTAGCATGGCACCTCATATAATGTTAAGAACATCATTCATATGTGAGCCAGTTGGTGACTTTGAAGCTTTAGTCTCACCCAGGAACAGAGACAAGGGGGAATATGACCCTGTGATTCTCTTGGACCTCTCCACAGCTTTTTATACAATTATATGAGGTCCAGCTGGATCAGGTGGAGATGAAGAGCACCATGCTGTAGTGATTCTGATCTTGTTTATTAGATTGGTTCCAGAAGATGGTGCTAAAGGGCACATGATCAGCCCATGGCACTTGGTGTTATGGATTCTACGATCTGCCATGTCCCCTGTGCTGTTTACCATCTACATGAAATCACTGGGAGAAGTTGTTTGGAGATTTGATGTATGATATCATCAGTATACTGGTGATCTACCCATCCTTTCATCTGAGTCAGGTGAGGCAATATTAGATCTGAATATATATAATGATCAAGCTTAGTAAGACACAGGGAGGGGAAAACAAACCTGACCAAAAACTGGAATCAAGACCCAAAAGGGTGAGAAGAAGGTCTAATGAAGGGCCAATATTAAAAACCTAGTTGAAACTTATAATATGCAAAAGTACATGTATTTATTAGAAAGACAATTAAAAACATACGTAAGGGCCCAATGAAAGTCTCATATACATCTTCAAGCAAACACTCTATCTCTGACTGTGATAGCCACACAGGTGCTTTTTGGACCTAAATTGGAAGATGTTCTAATTCAGCAACTGTGCATTTGGCACCAGACACATGACTTTTACCTTGTGAGGCCCCACAAACATCTTTGTCATGTGTCTTTAGAGCTTGCTGCTTAACCTTCCTTTTCCTGGTCCAATATTCATTTATGGGTTATCTTATTGCAATATGTATTTAAGTTATGTGTACCTGAATATTGCTTGACCTCTGAAGAAGGCCCCAATAGGGCAGAAACGCACCAGGTCATGTGTATTGACCCTTGTGTTTAGGCTGTACTTTTTTACGAGGCTTTCATTGGGCCCTTATGTATGTTTTTAACTGTTTCTAATAATGTATGTTTGTATATGATAAGTTTCAACTAGGTTTTTAATATTGGCCCTTCATTAGACTTTATTCTTATCCTTTTGGTTCTTGATGGTCAAGCTTAGGACCAATTAACTGAAGATCAGTCCAGACAAAAACTAAGGTGGTGTGGTCTGGTAATACAGTTAATGGTGAACTATCAAGTCAGTCTGTTCTGTTTATTAGATTGGAGGGCATTGCACCTCAAGTAGCAGGATCACAGCTTGAGAATATTATTAAGCTTGGTTTTACAGATGGAGTCTCAAGTCTCATTTATGACATGTAGTGTGTCAACTACAGCCTTTCCTTGAGAAGCGAGATCTGGCTATTACTACACGTGCTCTCACCACATCCAGACTAGGCCATGCAGTGTACTTCACATGGGTCTGTACATGAACCCCATTCAGAAGATTTGATTATTGCAAAATGCGTCAGTGTAATTGTTGGCTGGCATAGGATGAAGGAGACACATATTTGCAGTCTTAAAAGACCTTAACTCAAGGCTGGTTTTAGGTACAGAGCAACCGAGGCAACCCTGACTGGCTCTCCCTGCAGCCTCCATTGTTGTTTGCCACTGCACCACCCTAGCAGCTCTTCTGGGGCAGATGGGATGGGTGGCTGGCTGGCTGGCTGTGCAGACATGGGAGGAAGGGTGAGGGATGAAGGTGGGTGGCCTTCACTGGCTTCCTGTTTATTTCTGATGAGCCCGGGTTATTTAAAGGATTGTCTGCTAGCTTACATAAATTCCTATCGATTTGGAGGGGTCCTTCTCTGTATTGCCCCCCCTTAAAGACTAAGGTGGCTGACTACCACAGATAATAACTTTTCTGTCTAGGTGCATCATCTTTGGAACTTTCTTCCCATAAAGATCCACCCTGTGCCTAGTCCTTTTAGATTTAGTGTAGCGTTGCTTGGACATTGAGTTGACTTTTTTCCCTTGTAATATCTCAGTAGCTTAATTCAGACAGGCAGAAATTTGTGGTGTTTGCCCCTCTCTCTCGCAATGTGATTGACAATTTCCTGGTATTGGAATCTGTGAATCAAAGTTAGTTTGCCCAAGAGTTATGAAACTAAGATGTTCTCAATCATGTGCGATGTATAAGAGGAGGAAAAGAGAGGAGTAGTAGTCAGCCATGAGATCAAACTGTGTCCATGCCCCTTATGAATAAGCAAAGATTTATTGTAGCATCTTAATATGGCCAATGATTATACTTGCCCTGTTTGTACATGTTACAACTTCTCTTTTTCATTACTCTAGATTTCCACACTTGATATATTAGGCTGCTGTTATTACCATCAAACCTGTTTTTTTATTGTTGTGTTTTTTGTTATTATTTTAATACTGTTTTGAAAGCCTTTTAGACTCTAACATTCTTTAAATAAATAATGTGCCTAACTGAATGGGATTATTCATTGGCAAAATTAAATTGCATAATGCTGTCTGGTACCAAAAGGTAATAGTGGTTGTTATTGTTTTATTAAAAAGATGTTTAGACCCTGTGAATACAAACACCATTTGGAGCTATGAAAAAGCCTCTGATACTTGTATTTTAAATATTCTGGATATTACATTTATGGTTAGAGTTCACCTATCCTATGGGGATGTGCCAGAACCTAGGTTGCTGTAGATAAAGGGTTCAAGGAATACCACTCTTTGTGGTGAAGACTAATTGTGATGCACACAGAGTTGCATTTGTCATTATTAATTCCCTGATTGCCCTTAAAGAAATTACTTACTTCTGTTCCTCAGTGTCTCTCATCTGTAAAATGGGACAAATGAATTCTGTGTTGTGTGTCTAAGAAGTGGGGTAAATTAAGAGTTCATGGTTGTATATGCTTGAGAATTCTCTGGTGTAGATTCACTATGTAGCCATAGGCTAGACATTTATTGCTGTTCAGGAGCAAATTGGACCAACTGTCAGTCAGTTAGGCTTTATTGGCATAAAACAATACCTTAAAAGAGGATTACTATAAAAGAGACCATTTTAAAGACTACATAATATTGCATAATGCTGCATAAAACAATTTGTTACAAGATATTACTCATTTGGGTAGTTTTTCCTGTCGTAGCTTTATAAGGTAAAGGTAAAGGTTCTCTTGCTCAAAAGCCAGTCGAATCCGACTCTAGGGTTGCGGTGCTCATCTCCATTTCCAAGCCGGAGAGCCAGAGCTGTCCAAAGACATTTCTATGGTCATGTGGCCGGCATGACTAAACGCCAAGGCACATAGAATGCTGTTACCTTCCCACTGAAGCGGTACCTATTTATCTACTTGCAATTTCTTGCTTTTGAACTGCTAGGTTGGCAGGAGCTGGAACCAGAGACGGGAGCTCATTCCGTCATGTGGCACTCGGGTCTCGAACTGCTGAAGTACCGACCTTCCAGCCTGCAGTTCAGCGTCTTAACTACTTTATAGTTGATTATAAAAACATGGCTACCTTCACTGATATTTCAGGAGCAGAGTCATTCAGAAGATGGAGCACTTTTAAAGCATCAGGAAGGTCCGTCATGGTGGCTAAGATAGTGTTTAAATATCTAAAATATATATCTACATAAAATTGACAATGCAAACAGATATGTGAGACTGTCTCAATACGTCCAGAGTTACAATAGTAAAGTCTAGCCGTATATACTATGTTATTATATATCCCATGCAAGATTGCTGATGGTATTGCATTGAATCTTGCGAGAGAAAAGACTCTGCACTGTTGTGGTGCTTGTATATCAGATAGGTATGGGGCCATTTGACCTACCATGAGGGGAATCTCAAAGTTCAGAGGGAAACAAGATTTGTTGGCTAAGCAGTATAGCCTTTGTGTTTCAATGTCAAGGATTCTGTGTTTAATCATCTGAAAAGCACCCATAAAAGCGAGCATAAACATTGAGTCCAAAGGGATACCCATGGCAGTTATTTTGTTCTCAATGTGTGGTAGCCAGGTATACACATTTGACTCTGTGAGCATTTGTTCTGTAAGGCTCCCTTGGCCTACATTGTAATGTAAACGCAGCCAATATTTTACTGTCATAAACCACACACCAGATTCCACAAAATTTAACCCAGTTTCTAGGCATAAGGCTGCATAAGGTACACAGTGCGGCATTTCATGATCTTTTGGAGAAATTTAGATTGAACACGTTCAATGGTGCCATTAAGTGTGCTTATCCATTATTGGAATACCATACATAAGTTGGGGGATTACTTTGGCCTTGAAGACTTTTAATGCAGCTGGTATGAATTGATTGCCTTGGGTGTAGAAAAATCGGTAAATAGCAAAAGCATTGATGTTGGCCATATTTATTGCTGAATTAGGTTGCACAGACCGAGATGCATTATATTGGAAGTGCAAACCTAAGTATCTAAAATTTTTAACTTATTCAACTGGGCCAGTGGTCTTCTAGAATCTCTTATAAGATACATAAATGCATATTTTTGATAATATAGTGTTCATTTATATTATATTGTTATAGAGAATATGTGTGTTGAACTTATCTTGTGGTCTGTGTCTGGGTTTTACTTGTTTTTTTATCATTTTTAGAGTTCTTATCCTTATTGTCCTTAAGAACTTGTAATTGCTATGCAGAGTCATGTGGTCCATCAAGTGGTCCATCTAGATCACCCCAGAGAAGTTCACAACCATGGCTAGGTTGCTGTATCTATCATCAGTTGTGTGACCCGTTTACCTAGTAGTCAGATGTCTCTGTGGCTTCCGAGAAGTTTGGCAGCCTGTTTTCTTTTTCTTTTTTAGTTTAGTTTGCTGGAATACATGGCAATTAAAAACATTTTCCATCTTGACATCTGCAGCAAGGCAATTGATTGCTTTAAGAGAGAGGATTATATGATTAAACTGGCCAGGCTGTTACAATTACTGACACCAAAGATTAAAGACTACTGGATTAATTTCTGATAGCACCAGTAGATTATGTTTTGACCTCACTACCTTACCTGTTATAGTCCAGTATCTATCTGTCTATCTAGTACTGCTCATACAGCTATCACCTTAAGCAGAAATTAGAACCAATTATAGTCCAGTAGCACCTTGAAGATCGACCCGACTTTCAGGGTATACACTTTTGAATGTAAGAACTCCCTTCATCATCTCAGGTGCTGCTAGACCTAGCTCTTCTGATGCAGTCCAACATGGCTACCTTCCTGAAACTACCCATTACAGTCCTACTCTTGGGCTGAAGACAGATCACTAGAGAGCTAAGAGCCAATGCTTCATATACGACCCAAATCTGTTTTCAGCATGAATCATGACCAGTGACTTAACTGATGTTTAAAGCCCACCAGTGACACAACTACTTCCAGCCAACAAAAACTAATATAACACTTCCAGCTGAGTTTCTGAAGTCTCCCAAGCTGGAGGAGGCAGTGGTAATAACAGTAATGCATGATGGCCATCTGAGAGGTACAAGACTAAAGAGTGAATCAGCGGGATGAGATTTTGAAGGGAGGCTAAGAGTGGTATAATTGTGCTGTCTCTAGCCTTACTTTCTCTTTAAAGTTTCTAACATTGGACAATAAAGTAAGATTTTGGACCAAAGGAATTGTTGCAAAACCTTTGGATAACTGTTTTACATTTGTTTTGAGAAAGAGATTTCATTCAGGAAGGACAATACATAAACTGTGTTTTCATCTTCCATCCAGGGGGTCGAGTTCTGCAAACCAGCCAAGTGTCACTGAACTCCTTCCATAGTCTGGCACTGAATCACACAAGCTACTTCTTAAAGAGTTTGGAATAATAATAATTATAATTATTATCATGTGGTGGTGTGTGTGGTATAGCCAGGAGATCTGAAGATTGTCTGGCTGCGTAAAGTATTAGCACTTTTTATGCACCACTAGGTGGCAAGCTAGACTTATTTTGGGGGCTGAGAGAGTCCTAAGAAACTGTGACTGACCCAAGGTCACCTGCTGGCTTCATGTGGTGGAGTGTGGAGCGAACTCAGTTCTCTAGATTAGAGTCCGCTGCGCTTAACCGCTACGCCACACTGGCTCTCTTAAAGCTTGGTGGCTGTTCTGCACAGTTGTGGATAGAAATACAGCAAAGGTATTTTAAGAATAAGAACAGATGTGTCAGAATAGATGCCTAAATCATTATGAAGGTCTTTTTCTCCATTTCTTCCACTGCAGAACAGCTTCTGTTGTTGTTGTTGTTTTTGGTGCACTAAACTGCTTTTTATTGTGGGATCATTACGAGTGCCTCTTGGAACAGACAATTCATTGTACTACTTTTTTGCATGTTCTTTGAAGCAATCAGGGATGAAATCCAATAAGAATTATTCCATCAGCATCAGTGGGAGCATGACTTTCTCACTCCATTTGAAACTGATGGGACTTAAATGTGCTGAGCTTCTGCTGTATTGTATCCCATGGTCCCACATTCAAGCAGGCACAAATTGCAATCTAGCAGTGCTGTCCCTAGCACATATTCTACACTTCCCCATTGTTTGCTACGGTACAGAAATGTGTCTGATGGCTTTTCATCCTCTTTATCCACTCCCTCTGTTACTGTTCAGTGATCTTGTATGCATTTCCCCCCTTTGGCAGTTCTAAGGCCCCAGAGTGGCACACACCGTGCTGCTGCAGCTCCTAGTTCTGGCATGAATCCAGGGAAGGAGCAAAAAATGCAAGTGGGAGAAGGCAGAGGAGAGATGATCCTATCCCCACTTGTTTGTTGTTCTCTTCCCACGCTTCAGCTGCCTCCCCTTCTGCATGGTCTTCCTGCTGTTCACATATGGAATCAGCCTGCCTGCTAGATCAGGACCATAATGCTTTAGAGTGTGCATTTCCAAGGTCCTCAAAATAAATTGGCTAATAGTAATAATGCTGTAGTTTCTTTCTCCTGCAAAAGAAGCCCTTGACTGGCATTATATTGTAGGTTGTAATAGAAAGCTAATACAGCAGTAGAAGGAAGATACATGCTGCAACACACTTGTTATGCTAATGTGCATTGAGAAATGTTGCGCTGGCTCTTTTAAACACAATGCCTTAATACATTAGCATGAGCCACAAGATGTACAAATTTAAACACAAATGTTACATGCTTTTATATCACAAATCATACTAAGGCAGTAGTAAATCGTAAGGGAAAATGTGTTTCAGACAATGTAGAGATAGCTAAATACTTCTTGAAAAAGCTGATTTGTCACTCACACTATTAATGTATTTTGTCAGTTGCTGAACTCTTTCTGAGTGGAACAGGCAAGGTTCCAGAAAAAGCTTAAGGAATCAGTCAGCTAAATCTATGAGCAATAAGTGGTTTTATTGCCATACTAAATGCCACAGGACTTAGAGGGCCACTTTTATCACCCGCTTGCCCAGGGAGATAGTAGGCGTGTGCAGGTCTAGGCCCTGGTCACATGGCAAGGTAATTGCGCTTTGTTCCCACTTTGTTTAAATCAGGAACATTTTTCTTCGCATTGGGCTGACTAGATGCAGCCGTCCCCTCTCTTCCAGCACCTGCTCGCCTGCTACTGCGCCGTCCCTCCAGGCGATCCTGCCGGCCACGGGGAGGCTCGGGCAGCTGCTGCTCCTGCCGCCACTGTGGGGGGGGGTCCATTGCTGCTGCTGCTGCCATTGCCCCACGAAAACGGGCTCCGTCATCTCCGCCATCCTCCTTGCCGGCCCTGTCCAGGCTGCCGGAGCCCCCGCCTCTCGTTCCCACTTCCAGGGCCATCTATGTGCGTTTTTTTTTAAAAAAAAAAAAGCTTCCGGTTTGAGCGCTTGATTAAACATGCGCTTAATAAATCCATTATTAAACGTTAAATGGATTTATTAAGTGCATGTTTGCTCAAGCGCTCAAACCGGAAGCTTTAAAAAAAAAAGCACAAAGAGCGTTCAGACGGCCCTAATCGCAATCATTGTGAAAGATGGGCTGTCCAGATAGGCGAAATCGCGCATTCAAAGTGGAAGTGCCAGGAAAACACTTGATTCTCCAGGGGTCAGGAAAACCCAGCATCATTGCGGGAGTGAGCCTGCTTCGGGGCGGGAGGCGGATTGGCGTGTGTGAATGTGAAACTGACATGCGCAAGGGAACAGCAGCGAACCCCGATCAAAACGTCAGTGTGACCGGGCTATTAATGTATTTTGTCAGTTGCTGAACTATTTCTGAGTAGAACAGGCAAGGTTCCAGAAAAAGCTTAAGGAATCAGTCAGCTAAATCTATGAGCAATAAGTGATTTTATTGCCATACTAAATGCCACAGGACTTAGAGGGCCACTTTTATCACCCGCTTGCCCAGGGAGATAGTAGGCGTGTGCAGTTCTAGATGCATGCCACGATTTAGCCAGAGCCTTCCTCACATAAAATGGCTACTGCATGGAGACTTTTTGAGAGTTCAGTCAGGTAGCAGCTAAGGTACGTATCATGTCATTTAGAATAGAAGCTCAATGTGTTGTTCAGCTATTTTACTGCTTTAATCTAATTGTAACTGTACTTATTGCTCAGTTACTTATGCAACTTGACTCTAATTAGCCCTTCCTAGCAACTGACCCCCATCCCAGCCTCTCTCTTCCTATATGTAATTGTTGAGGAGGTCTAGTTTCGATGTATCTGAAGAAGTGTGCATGCATACGAAAGCTTATATCCAGAGTTAAACTTTGCGGGTCTTAAAGGTGCCGCTGGACTCAAACTTTGTTTTGTTCAGCTACTGCTGCTGTTCACACTCTAATGTTTACCAAGGCTGCATCCATGCATCATTGTATATTTCACTATAGTAATCATTCTTAACTGGGTGGGCTTGTCCACAGAAAAACATCTGGTTGTGAATGATTACTACAACATAGTGATAGCACCATATTCAACAATGTATTTATTTATTTATTCAGTTTCTAGACCACCCTCCCCTGTGGAACAGGGCTCAGGATGGTGTATACAGTGGATTAATGGTTAAAAAAATACAATCATTAATCTGATTAGATGGCTCTAAAACTTCCAGTTGTGCCACTGCCTTATGTGGGGGGGGGCAAGAGGCAGGAATGCCAGCCAGACAGAAACAATTGCTGTCCTCAGCCACATGCCTGGTGGAACATCTCTGGCTTGCATGCCCTGTGGAACTGGATTAAGCCCCTCAGGGCAGAGAGATCCACAAGGTTGGAGTCAGGGCAGGAAAAACCTTGGTTCTGGCTGAGGACAGCTGGGTGTCTTGTGTCAGGGACCATCTTATCTGCTGAGCGCAGTGCTCTTTGGGGGGTATACCAGGAGAGATGATCCTGAAGATATATGGGTCCCAAATCTTTAAGGGCCTTAAAGGTTAATACCAAAACCTTGAACTTGATCCGACACTACAGTTGGAACCAGTGCCATGCAGGATCTGCGTTGCCGCATTATGGACTAGCTGGGAGTTTCCAGGTAAGTCTCAAGGGTAGCCCTACATAGAGTGAGTTACAGTAGTCTAATCTGGAGGTGACCATTGCATGGATTACTATGTGTAGGTCAGGGGATGGGACAGGTAGGGTGCAAGTTGCCTGACCTGGCACAGCTGGAAAAATGCCAGTCTGGCATTGGATCCTGCAGAGCATTCTTGAGCCCAGTTGGGTCCATTAGTCTTCGCAGGTGAGCATAAATCTGCTTGCTGCCTAGACAGGAGAGGGCCAGAACACCCAACCGGGCTCTCAGGGCAAAATGATCTGACCATGGCAATCAGATCTATATCATTCCGCATGCCAAAGATGAAATCCAACAGAGTCCATTTGAGAGATGTGGAATTTCAGTGAGCCATTGCTGATCACACTTGGTTAATACAGTGGTAGGGGAATTCAGTAGTGCAACTAAGATGGGACAGCAGCCCTGGACATAGCTTGGCAGGGTGCAAAATAGCAGCCATGAACTGTATTGACAGGTATTAAAATTATGTTGACTGGTTTAATGTTCTCTTGCTTCGAGGCTTCATGAGGTCTGACAAAGTAGGACTTCTGTAATTTCTCATGGGCACTTTGCATGCAGCTTAATGCAGCAAAGCACATCCAACCATTTAAAGAGTTGGGAGGTGGGAGAAAATCCAGGAGATGTAACACTGACAAGCAGGAAGCAGCTTCTGAGTAGCTGCAACAGTATCTGAGCAATGAGAATGTGACATTTCAGCAGTTTCTGTAATATTCACCGTTCGTAACTCAACCAGATGTGAGATCCCATAGTGGGAGAAGGTAGAATCGGTAGTTATCCCTGAACACAGAACTGACCACTACTGCATTGCCCCTTCATTTCAGTGACTTCGGAGTAAAGTGCCATTGAAAAAAACACAGGTTGTGCAGTTGCAACTTGAGTGCTCATCACTGCCTTAACGTTGAACTCAGAGCAAACTTTTTTTGCTGTATCTCCCATTTTGGCAGCTTTTCCCCCCTATGTGATGCTCATAACCTTTCAAAATCAAACTACAGTGAACCCTTACCAGTCCAGTCTCTGCTGCTGAAATGCAAACAGAATAAACCTGAAACCGTGGACTATGAATCAAAACCAGCTGATGATAGACAAGGAGCCTGTATTCCTAACCATTTAAACCACCCAAAAACATCTGTTTTGCTGTGCTAGTAATACCACCTTTTCAGAAGAGTTTTTCAACGATGGGAATAATTTTGCAATACTCCCCCGTCTCCCCAAAAATTCCCAGTTCATGCATTTGTAATTACCTGGTTTAGTCTGCATGCTTAATCGGTTTGAGTTGAGTTAGAAATGCTGCATACATCTGATTTCAATCTAGCAAGGAGAGCAAGCAAGCACCGAATATTGGACACTTAACTACTCTCGCATCTGCCAAAACATTCCTGTGCCAAAAAAGAGAGAGTAAATCTAACGCTGGGACTGTTTTTGAAAGAAGCCACTTGACTCCGATTAAATGTTTAATTTCCTTAAAACAGTGTTTTGGATTTAGGTCTTTGTTCTTTCCTGGTAATTGGGATTTCTGTTGTAGTTTAGGAATCTCACTTATCGGCTGGCTTTGCTCCAGCCATCCAGCTGGCATTGCAAAGCTGGAGGGAAGTGAGCAGCAGGCATCCTTTCTGGTGGCTTCCCACTTGGCAGAGAGTGAAAGGCAGCAGAAATTGAGGATGCCATCATCTGGCTATATTCTTAACAAGGGATTTGTTATTGGGAATGAAAGTGAAATGGGGAATGAAATAAGGAAATCCTGATTTATTAGAAAGAAATTAGACCTCAGCAATGCCACTTTGCCTGCCTGGCCTGCAATGGAAACCATGGGTGCCATCAGTTTCTGGTGCATTTTCACCAATTCTGTCGCATTCTGGAAAATCCAGTGCGGTCATGTTGTTGTTGTTGTTGTTGTTGTTCAGTCACACAGTCGAGTCTGACTCTTCGTGACCCCATGGACCAGATCACGCCAGACCCTCCTGTCTTTTGCCGTCCTCTGAAGTTTGCTCAATTTCATGTTCATTGCATTGGTGACACTGTCTAACCATCTCATCCTTTGCTTTCCCCTTCTTCTTTGATCTTCAATCTTTCCCAGCATCAGGGTCTTCTCCAGTGAGTGCTCCCTTCTCATTTAGTGGCCAAAGTATTTGAGCTTCAACTTCAGTATCTGGCCTTCCAGGGAACAGTCAGGGTTGATTTCTTTTAGGATTGACTGATTTGATCTCCTTGCAGTCCAAGGGACTCTCAAGAGCCTTCTCCAGCACCATAATTCAAAAGCATCAGTTCTTCAGTGCTCAGCTTTTCTTATGGTCCAACTCTCGCAGCCATACATTACTACTGGGAATACCATTGCTTTGACCATGTGGACTTTTGTCGGCAGGGTGATATCTCTACTTCTTATCATGCCGTTTAGGTTTGCCATCACCTTCCTCCCCAGGGGCAGGAACCCCAAAGCCAACCATGCATCCATTCCCTGGATTTTGGAGATTTGACACAATCACTGACATTCACATGCATGTGGGGAGGTGGATTTTATTGGGAGAAGTCTCACAATCACAGTAGTTTAACTTCAGAACTGGTATCCTATGCCGGGGCTCAGTCTTGAAAGCTATAGTTGTAAAGAATATGTTGAGTGCCTTTCATACATCATTTGCCTAGTGCAGAAGAAGCACATTTTTATAAATGGAATAGGGCTATAGCAGGGGTGTCGAACTCATTTGTTATGAGGGCCGGATCTGACATAAATGAGACCTTGTTGGGCCGGGCCCATGTGTGGCATAAAATGTAATGCCAGGTAGCGGAGATATAAACTTTATAAAGGACACAAACACAAAGGGTTTTTTTTTTACTTAAAATAAAAACATGCTTAAAACACTAGCATTCTTGCAATATTTTGTTTATTTAACAGTGTCTGATAATTGACACATATTGCTCTGAATTATTGCATCAAAATGTCTGTCCTGTTGCAATCTTGAGCATGCTGTTCAGGTGTGTATCTGTAAGCTACAAGCCTATGCTGATGCAGCAGCAGCAGCAGAACTGGAAGACGAAGCAGAAGGCAGCCAGTTTCACTGCAGGCCTGATAGAAGCCCTCCGGGGGCCTCATTCGGCCCCCGGGCCACATGTTTGATACCCCAGGGCTATAGTGTCATGGAAGGGCTCAGGAAGATGCCTTTATAAATAAAAGGAGTTCGGACTGTAGTCTATACCCCTGTTTATGGTATATATTATCTGTTTATTGTCTGCGCTATTCCAGTCGTATTACATTGCTTTCTGCTTCTGTGCCTCTGGTTGGCATATATCTGATACTTTTTGCATTGTTTCCAATTTTGTAATTCTAGTCCTGTTGCATTCCTTATTAGATGCCTCATGCCAATAACACAAGTACTTAACTTGTGGAATTCATTACCGCAGTACTTATTGATGGCCCCAAACTGAGTTGACTTTAAAAGAGGGTTAGACAAAGGATATCAGTGACAGTTATCCATGATGACTAATGAGCCCTAAATGTTCAAAAACAATAAAAATCTACATGTTAGTGCAGGATAGCAGCAACAGAGAGATGCCTTGTTTTCTATGCCTTATGCCCTACATAGGGCCCCTCTGGTTGGTCACTGTGTGAATCAAGATGCTGAACTAGACAGACCAGTTGCCTGATCCAGCATGGCTCCTCTAATGCTGTTATCTAGAGAACAAGGCACATCTGTATCCTTTGGTATTACTAATGAATAGATAGCTCTTGGATTACAGCTCTCTTGGACTCCTTGGGCAAAGCTGTGTATGGCACCACATTTATGATTGGATGTCCTAACTTGATTTTCACTCTTGTTTAGCCCCAAGGGCTCCAAATTTATAATGGAACCATGGCACCAGGGGAGATGTCTCTCACAAAAACGCAACACCATTTCCTTGATTTAAATATCCCCACAGAAGCTGCTGTTCACCTGTCAGGATGAAATACAGAAACCTTTTACAGCTAAAAATGAAAGTGTTGGGGTTACAGTTCTGGATCTCTCAAACAACACAGGATCATAAGCTTTGTCTACTGAGTCTGTCTCCATCATAAAAAGCTAGTTGTATTCTCAGGCCATGTGATATGCTGCCATTAGTATATCTCATTGCTTAATTTATCTTCAGGAAGACTGACCTGACCGCACACACAATCCAAGTCCTTGCTTGGGGTGGCAGTGTTTTAGGAGTACCAGTGCAACAGTTTGTGTTCCAAGGTGTGCCTGTAACATTGCTGAGACTGTTGGCTCATGTATGGCTGTATGTGTAATCTGAGCACACTACCCCAGTATGTTGACATTGCAAGGCATTCTAGGATGGTCCTCTTACATCAGTTGGCATGGTTAGGTGGCACTGCAAAATCTCTTTGGGAAGACCTTTACTTAATTGGTTTCTGTCCAACTATTTTCAAGAAAGTCAGGGCAGAAAATGCTTTAAAAGGAAACATGCATCTAAAATTAGTAATGCTGCTAAGTGTGAAAATAATGGGCTTGTGGTGCAAATTTACCCTGCTTGTGTACTCTTCTTGTTTATGGGTTGATCTTGCCCTGAAATTATTACTCCATTCTCTGTCACAAAATGGCAGTGCTGAATTTCATGTATTTCATCAAATATGTCTTCATGGAATATGGTCTGCTGTATACCGTAGTCTGTAGCCACACTTTCTTGTACCCCTTTAGTTGTGTGAGAAAGCTTTTGCACAGGTGGCTGAGGTTTGGATTCTTTTCCCCCGATTCCCTGTGCTGCAACAAAGCTTCTGAGCTGAAAAAACCCAGGGAAGCTGCTGTTAGGGACAAAAAAGAGTGGAAACTTTCTGTATACCTAGAGTCAACAACTTTTCAGTTTGGGTTGTAACTTCTGTTTTAATGTTTTTAACTAAACCAAGCTAGATTTAACAAATCTGTCCCATGAATCCCACAAGTAATACTGAGATGAACATTTGAGCCAAATGATTAATTTCTTCTCTGTTTTCTCTCTGTGTGTCTCTCTCTGCTGCCTTTACAGAGTTGCTGGAACTGTGGTCGTAAAGCTAGTGAAACCTGCAGTGGTTGCAACACAGCACGATACTGTGGCTCATTTTGCCAACATAAGGACTGGGAGAAGCACCATCACATCTGTGGACAGACACTTCAAGCCCAGCAGCAAGGAGAGACACCAGCAGTCAGCTCCTCAGCAACACCCAATAGTGGAGCCGGGAGCCCCATTGATACACCACCAGCAGCTACTCCTCGGTCAACCACTCCTGGAACCCCATCCACCATAGAGACAACTCCTCGCTAAGACTGAACTCAGAACTTCTTAAAAACAAACACAAACACACACAAAAAAAGATTCCTCATCCTCAGAAGCTCAAATTTTTACTGAACTGACATATTTCAATACTTTAAAAAAAGAACTTATATACTGTATCTTGAGGTAGACGTAAAATACAGAAGGCCAGTAACGGGTCATAATGACTTCTTCTGGATAACAAAGATATCTTTTCTTTAGGAAACTGAAAAGAGCAGATAATTTAACACAAAAAAATGGTAGATTTGACCTCCTCCCTGTTATTTTCCAGTAGCTGGGATTTTAAACTAGATGACCTCATTAACAGATGCTTTACCAAACAGCAAACCAAGAGATTGCTAATTGCTGTTGAAAGCAAAAATGCTAATAATAAAGTTCTTGTTCTTTATAACAATAATGGAATTTTTTTTAAACATGAGAGAGAGAGAGAGAAAGAAATAAAGGAAAAAATAAACCCTCAAGGGCATGAGCATTGGATAAAGCAGCAGACATTTTAATAAGAAGATGAATAGCGTCCGTGGGTTACTGACTGAACTCTGAAGACCTGCATCGAAACACGCAGATGTGCAGCAGATTGGAAAGAGACACAGATGTTCATTTTTTTCTTGTTTCTGAATGAAATATAATAATATCCAGGTCAACAGAATGAAAAATGGAAGATGATTTGCAGTGGGATGTAGGACATAAAACAGCAGCAAAAGGAAAAAAAATATTTTTGCCATCATACAAATGGCTCCTCTTCTTTTCTGGTTTTTGTTTGGTTGTGGGGTTTTTTTTCCTTTTCTTTTAGTACAGAAATAAGGACAGAGCCTGCAGTTAATTAGCATTTTGGCAGCAGTTACATCAAGGAGCTGCCTCCCCCTCTCCAAAAAAAAAAAAAAAAAAGCTTCAAAATTTCCTTTACTTTTTTGCAAAGTTCCGTTTAGTAAGACAATCGGGTCTGTTTCCGCCTCATTCATTTTTGTATCGATGATGCTGATAATATGGTGACTCCAGCTCCAGAACCCTTCCAAATTCTTTCCATCCCATCCTGTCTGGGTTTTTAATTTAAAAAAAAAAGGTTTTAAAAACGGGGAAAAAAATCTAGTAGTTCTATTGGTGTTAAAACACTTCTGTCCTGTGAGGTTTCCCAATGGTGTTTTTTCTTGTAAATGTGTTGGACAAATGTGAAGATGCATTGTAGTTAACCATGCTCACATTTAGTCTTCTTTATTACTAGTAGGTGAGAGACCTGTAACTTTCTATGCTGCTTTTATATCTGTATGTAGTAGTGATATTTCTCTAGTAGTTTAAAAAAGAGAAAAAAAATCCCCCTTTTTTAATTTGTTTGTCCTCAAGAAAAGAAAAGGGAAAAAAGCTATCTTTCGGAGCTGCTATTTCACTCTGTTATAGGGGAAATTTTTTTTTTTTTGAAAACTAGCATGCTTCCCGGAATGCTAACATATTGGTGTTTTTGTAAGAGGGATGTACATAAATGTATTTTGCACTGTCACAATGACTCCCTAGGCATGCTTTTTTTTAATTATTGGGCAAACTCTTTTTAAAGATGCTAGAGCCATTTCACCAAGTTTATCTGTAGGATAGAATAGTGGTGGGTTATTTTCTTAATTTCTTTTTTTTGTTTTTTGGGTTCTGTTTTTGTTTTTGTTTTTGCAAAATTCACTAATAGGGATGTTTTTATAAAAAAAATAATAAAACAGGCTATCATGACTTTTTAAGAATAAGCAGTGCATGAATATCACGGTAAGGTTGTTAGGTATTTCTGATTTTACAAAAGAGAAATAATAATGATGATGATGATGATGATTAGAGCTCCATATGCTGAGGTGTAGATTGACAGCTTTAACACTGCTGAATGCCAGGTTATATTACAGTATTACTACTACTATTACAAAAAAAAAGGGAAGTCAGCCAAAGACTGATCTGATGGACCAAAATCTGAATTCTGAAAAGCACCATTTTTACTTTCCAAATGATCAGCAGGTTAAACATGTCCAGCAAAGGCATAGCGTACACTCACTTGACCCTTCGTTGTCCAAGGTCCAGGCCAGAAGTACTTGTTAGTTGTCAGTCACCCAAGAGATGGTTGTGTGCTTTTCAACCATGTAAGCATAATGCAAATGTGCAGTGAACACCACTGCAGAAGACATTTCTAAATGTTGTGTAATCTTAATCCAAGCACTCTCAGAGAGAGCAAAGTGCCAGTTTTGTGAGGTTTACATAAAATTGGATTGTTGGCTTTGATATGGGGAAACTCGTGTTTAGATCCCACATCAGCTATGAAGGTCATTGTTGACCATGGACAAGCCACTGTCTGTCAAACCTACCTCACAGGATTGCAGTGAGGCTTACTGTTGTACAGTGCCTAGCTATTTTTAGGTGCTCAACAAATAACAAAGCCCTGACTTAGATGGCCCAGGCTAGCCTGATCTCATCAGACCTCAGAAGCTAAGCAGGGTCCACCCTGGTTAGTACTTGGATGGGAGACCACAAAAGAAGCCAGGGTTGCTACACAGAGGCAGGTAATGGCAAACCACCTCTGTCTGTCTCTTGCCTTGAAAACCCTCCAGGATCACCAGAAGTCATCTGCAACTTGATGCCACTCTCCAACACCAACAAATAACAAAGGCAACACCAGGGGAAGGCCTTGGCCTTTGTTCCCTGTTTGTTGGTCCTCCAGTGTAACTGGTTGGCTGATGTGTGAAACAGGTTGGTGGACTAGATTGACCACTGATCTGATCCAGCAGGGCTCTTCAGTTTTTAAATATCATTTGCTTACAATGCTACTCTGAGCTTTTTACAAGAAAGGCAAGATACAAATGTAGTTACTCTTGCTTAATAACGCGTATCAATTATGACTATAAGCAAGAATTACCATACTACAAATATGATGCATACTGTCTGACAACCCAAGGCAGGATGTTGTGTTGCCACATTTCACCGTTTGGGCAGGGCAGTTCTCTTCAAATTCTTAGATTTTCACTGAAGCATAACAGTGGAATCAGAGAGGGGAATGACACAGAACATCATCAGAGAAAGCAAATATCTCTTTTTGTGGGGTGGATAGCATTGCCTAACTACTGGGTGCTTTGGCTTTTATGTGTCTGAAGATGGATGCTTGCCAGCTCTCTTGCCTTACATGGAAATCAAAAGCACATAACCACCTTCTCAGATGGGTCCTATCTTAACACGGTGCTCCCAAACTCATTCAGCCTCACTCTGGTTTCTGTTATGCTTGCGACTCTGGACAGTTCTTTCCTCTAGAGCTATTCTGTGTTCTAGACTATGAAGGGTTTAATAATCCCAAAAAAAAAAAGAAGAGATTCTCTCATAATAATAACTGTATGTCTCTAAAAGCTGTGATGTATGTGAAACAGCACTGTTGCTCTTGAACATTAGTGTGTGAAAGAAGGATTAGTACAGTATGTCTCATTACTTTATAATTCAGGGCACCCGGAGTGAAAAAAAAAACAAATACAAAAAAAAAGAGAGAGATAACCCCCTAACTCTGAGCTCTATCTCCTCCTCCTCCTCCTCTTCCTCCTCTCCTCCTGTTTTGCTACAGTCTCCTCAGTGGCAAAAAGTTTCACTCTACCTCTGACAGCATGTATATTGCACCAGTAGCTATCAAAAAACTGGTCTAGTCAAACCAAATGGGCACAAGAGAACCAGGATACCAAAAGTTAAGCTCATACAGCTGCAAACCATATCACTTCTTGGTAACAATGCAGACCTCATAAACCTAAAGAAGAGAAAGAAAAAAAAACCTTTTGTTACTTTCCTTTTTTGCTTGTCACTTCTTATACAGGCTATGTGAGAGTATAATTTGTAGGAATAACACATTAAAAAAAGCTAATTCATTGGATTATATCTGAGTGGTGATTTCTAATAGGACTAGGGCGTCCTCTTTTTCTCTGTCTCTTCCTCTCCTCTTTCTCTTTTCTCGGTCATGAAACTGTGTGTGTGGCAGGGGCTGCCTGTCTCTACTTTTTTAACAATTTCTTTTATCCTTTTATTTTTCTCTGTGTGTGTGCGTGCGTGCGTGTGTGTGTGTAGGTGCATGTCTTGGGGATTTGAAATTTACAAGGCTGGATTACTTATGCAAAGCATGCCAACGTCTGGAAAACATTTAGGGGGAAAAGTGACTCCATGTTGTCTGAATTCCTCAAGGGACAGGAAAAAAAATTGGAGACTGTTGAAATGCAGATATTTTTTTTTAAGTACTTCGGATTCTTTTTTGTTTTGTTTTATTTTGAACTTTTTGTTTTGGGTTCTGCGACATTATTGTGGAAAAAAGGAAAAAAGTTGTTGTGCAATACTTAATTCAGACATGTACCACAAGTTACTGGTAGACTAACACTGGGGTTGGGGGTGGGGGCTAGGCATCATGCTTTTGTCAGCATTCTCTTGAGCTTTTAAGTCTACTATGTCTGAACTGTGGTTTCTTGTTTATTCTTTTTTTTTTCTTTAGTTGGACTGTAATGTATGGTCTGTCAACCTGTGAATCTTTAAAGTATGATTCAGGTATTGTTGTATTCTTTACTGTGTAATAAAAACGTTAAAATCCATATCCCTCCATCCTTTGCATAGCTTTATTTTTGTCCAGGAATATATAGAAGTAACAGCACAGTTTTCTGCCTGAGAATCACTTGTAAGCAAGTCCCACTGAGTTCAGTAGAACTTGCACCTAGGTAAGTGTACACAGCCTGATCCTATAACGCCATTGGTGTATCAGTTAAGAGTGTCAGACTAGTATCTGGGAGACCAGGGTTGTAATCCCTGGGTGCTCACTGGGTGATCCATTTGGCAAGTCACACTCCCCCAGCCTAACCAGTCTCACGGAGTTATTATGAGGATAAAATGGGAGGACAGGAGGACAATGTAAGCCATTTTGGGTCCCCACTGGGGAGAAAGGTGTGGTGCAAATGAATGAAACAAATAAATACTTGGGAATGAGATCCATTGATTTCTGGGCAACTTAATTTGTCCAAATATGCAGAGGATCAGTCTGGAACAGTTCCGTGTCTGAACCTGCTGCTGTGGTCTGTGCAGATCCATTTCGACAGATCATCTCAGTCTATCACCTCACTTGACATGCTGTACAAAACTACCTTAAGGCTGCAGGCCTAAGCATGTTTACTGGGGAGTAGGTCCCATGGAACTCAAAGGGATTTCCTTCTGAGTATACATGCTTAGGATTTCACAGTAAGTCTCTTTAGCAGAACTGCTCAGAAATTTCGGGCCAGATCCCTGGACAGATATGCTTGCTGTAGGGTTCTTTTTCTAAACCATATTATGCATCATTTCTTTTTTGAATTCACGGAAGCCTGTCAAAACAAATCCCGTAAACTAGAAGCAAGCGGATCACAACTCGTTGAACATTGAGTCTGACCACAGGAGATCGTAGAATGCCAGTGTTGAAATAATGACATGCTGCCCAGACATGTATTTCTAACAGGACACAAGGTATGACAGTGTTTCAGAGAGTAATGGCAGTGTTTGGAATAAAAAGTATGCAGCCATTTTGCTATTATTTTCAGAATGCCTCATTTATTTTAGTGAGTGGGACACTTGACTGTGGACAAAGTCATATTATGGTAATGAATTTTCTGATGCTTTCATGTATTCATATCATATCCGTTTGTACAGTGTACAAGGTTGAGGTGTGGTTTATAATGTTATAAAAATGCAGGTTGTGGCTTTGCATATGGAAGATCATAGGTTCAGTCTCTGACATTTCCAGTCAAAGGGCTGGAGGTAGCAGTTATTAGGAGAGATCATTCTTTGCTTGAGAATCCAGACAGCAGCAGCCAGTCAGAGTAGACCGTAATGAGCTACATGCTCCAATCATCTGAGTCAATTTAAGACTGCTTCTTCACAAATTCTAAATGCCTGCTAGATAATACAGGGGCAAGTGGGACACTTGATACATCTTATTGGAGTATGCTTGTATCCGCGTGCAAGGAATGACCCTAATGGCATGCACAGGCCCGTACCAGCCTTTTGCTTTTATGGCTGAGCATAAAATGAAAGTTATTTCGCTTTGGAATGGCTATAGAAACAGATTATTTTTGAAGACCAAGACAGGAACTGGAATTGGACAAGCTGCTCAGAATGCTAGGCATTCTGGAAAAAAAATAATGTTCTTCTGTTACAAAAGTGAATCGATTTATACATCCATTATAGCAAATCCAACAATGGAAACTTTTTCTTTGAAGTGGCCAGATTTTAGTGAAAATGTACTCTACACTTTGGGAGAGATTAGCTAAAGGCCTATTATATAAAGTATCATACTGTTCTCTGTCTCTTAAAAAGAGATGTGGTTATGATTACAGTTACCTAGAAAAACTATATTACGTACCTTAATATATGTTAACATAATGAACTATATATGACTGGAGTGTGTGCACACTATAGTGTATACTAGAAACTAATGCACTTCTATGTGTTCCTATAGCTGAAGATTACATATTTGGTGGTAATGACTGGTTTTCCCAATTTTAACTGGGAAAAGCCTTTTTAAAAATACCCAATTAATCCCAACTCAAGAATTGGTTTTACTATACAAATTAATCCTGTACAATGGTATAGAGAAGTATAGCAAAGGAATTTTGTATTAGACATTTGATGGTTCTCCCAATTAAAAAATCACTCATTCCTATAACTGGGAGAGAAGATGCTAAGCCACTTGCAAGCATCTAAAAGTGTCATTTATGGATTGTAGAACACCCATGAATGTTTACCATCTAGTTGTAAACTTTCTGACATTCGAAACCTATGATGAAATTAAAAACCAATGGAATAACACCCATGCTGTCATTCCCACAAGATCTTCAAATGTTCTTTAAATGACACACTACACCTACCTTTATTCTACCAGCTAGATTGGGAGGGGGTTAAGTTACTCTTCCATGAAATGTTCCATAGACTTCACCAGGAAAGCTTGCAAGTGGGGGAACCACAGGTAGGGGTGCTCCCATATGTCTGTGGAAATGCCAACACAAAAAACTAGCATGTTAGTGAGAAAGCTACACTAGAACACTTTCCCTGACACCTAGTTTTCATGCTGAGAGAAGTTTTTTTAAGCATTCTGAGAAGCATTTAATCACACAGTTTCTACCTGCAGGTGAGGATGTATATTTTTTATATCAAGTCATCAAAAACTAATCTAAATCTCCAATTTTTTTTGATTATTCAGTTGTTCTAACATTATCGGAGTTTAAAAATGGACAGTTGTTGCATTAGACGTATCTGTTCATTACTCAGAAACCTGTCTGTGTTAGATTGAGAGAGATGAGAATGAGAAGAAGAAGGGAATCTGAAATGGGACGGTGTAACTAAGATGCAGACACACGCAGTCATTATACCATCTTGGAGATTAACCATCTTGCAGCTGAGATTAACCCCAAAGGCCAAGTACATGGATACCATGAGCTGGCAAATAGAGCATTTCTTCCATGCCATGCCAGGTACGGCTAAAGCCAGCCTGCTCTCCTGCATCCATCTCCTCCATCACCTCAGACATGTCTTCCAACACATCCAAGGTGCCATATTTTGGACACCTAAGAAATGGAGAAGAAAAACAGAAAATCCATAGATAAAAAAGCAGGTGGTATCAAAAAAATGATTGATGTTTTCTAATGAACAAACTCAAAAGATAAATGTTCTACTATGTGATTGCCTGTGGATATAGCTATTCATTCAGCTTATTAATATCACAGACCATATGACATGATTTAATCCTTTAAAAAAAATGCCAGCTACCTAGCAACTAAAATTTAACACAAAATGTAAGGAGTGGAATGGACTAATTATTATTTTGAATGTCTCTTAGTTGCTTTGTAACCTAAAAATCAGTTTTAATTCCACTTCTCCCTTCCAAAAACTGAGCTGTGATTAAGTTCATGCTCTTTTCTGTTTCCTCACTCCATATTTTCCCCATAAAGTATACATACATTTTTCAGCATTGTGTATTTCACTAACTAAACAATCCTGTCTAGAATTACTCCAGAATTACTCCAGACCAAACCAATTGAATACAGAATTACATGCATTACAAATGGAAGACTCACAAGGACTTGTGGGGACCATCTCATTCTTCTCCCCCAACATTACCTTTTCCCTTCCCCGAAAGGCCCCTTTTCCTACTTCCTTTTATCCTTCCCACCCATCAGCCAACCTAACTTTATCTGCCACCATCTTCAGCTTCTTCTTTCCTCCCCCTGGCAGCCTTTCCCAGGGAAAACTGCTTGGTTCCACCCACTGTCTGGTGCTGCTGAATGCCAGACCAGTTGCGCAATGAGAAATCTGCAAAGATTTGTGGTGGGCACCTCACTTTCATCTTTGGGGCTTTTGTGCACTCCCACATGGGACTGTGCATGCACAGGCCAGGAGAAGAGATGAATCTTCCAAAGTTTTCTAGCTCTTCTTGAAGATTTGGGATCTCTTTGGCCCTTCCAGTGTTCCAGCACTTTTCCTTCCAACCAACACATCAACCAACCTTTTATCTGTCCTCCCAACTTCAACTATGTTATTTATTTCATTTATACTCCAAGTTTCTCTAGAACAGGGGCTCTAAAGCAGCTTACAACATTCCTCTCTATTTCATTTTATCCTCACAAGTGTATGAGTCAGGTTAGGCTGAGAATGTGTGCCCGAGGTCACCCTGTGAGCCTCCACAGCAGACTGGGGACTTGAACCTGGGTTTCCCAGATCTGCTCCAAAACTCTAACCACTGTACCACACTGACCTTTGTGGGGCAACTGCTGTCAAACTTTAGAAAGCAGCCTGGCTTAGGTGAGTCATGCAAGTTAGGTGGCTTATAAATCTTCCTTCAAAAGCCAAAGCAACCCTAGAAAGTCCTCCCCCCCTTTTTACTGACAGAAATCAAGACTGAAAGCCATGGCAATACTGTTGTGGTTGCCCCGCAATGGCAACTGAAGGTATTTGTTTCTTAACTGCTTCTATTTATGTTGTAGGGTTTTAATCCTCCAATATAATTAAGATTTCAGATTTTTCTGCAAACCTGGTACTTTTCTCAGGTTTGTGGACAGAACTGTCTTCTCTGTCCATGACTTCAGTCTCCGGATTTAAAGATCCACAGACAGGGCTATTTTGTGAATTAGATAGTATATTAAGTGCCATATATAATATGTGTAGAAACATATAAATTGTATTGTGTACACCATATATGTCCCTTTTTCCCACAAATGAATGTACAAGATCAAAAGCAAATGTCTGCATGTCACAGATACAATGTTTTGTTGGACAGGGTGGCACAAAAGTATGGTTGTTGGCATTTAAGATATGTGGCCAGCCCTATGAGAATGGTGCCAAAGTAGTACAAGCCATTGGTCTTAGAGAAAGATCTTCAGACATTCTTTATACCTTGCTGTCTCCACAAAAGTAATCTTATGTCAGTGAATGCTGTAGACAGGCTAAGGCCAGATGCCAATTGTATTGAATAGCGCTCCAAATAAAATCATGGAAGTCATTTTTCTTCTCTCTAGTTTTGTACAAAGTAATAAAAGGTAACAAAGGAAGCAAAGTTTTGTGTGATTTCTCTTTACTAACATAAGCAAATTGAAATGGAAAAGAGAATGATTAAAGAAGAAAAGGTAGGTGGGGGTGGATGGAAGGGGTGTGGCTAGAGGAGAAAGGGGCCCAGTTTTACTCTGTCAGCCAGGGCCCATGAAATCCTGGAACCATCCCTGCCATAAGCAAAGATGGTGGGCCTGTGACTGCAGAGTGCTATCTCTGGTTACTAGTAAGTTGTAGATATAATTATGTGATTTCTCTCTGCCAGTTATGTACATTTGGGAGTTTACTTGGTTTATCAGCAATGCTAGTCTCCTGCTATGATCAAACAGGCTGAGAAGGAAAAGCTTGACAAGAACGGCAGTTAGCAGAGATCATACTTACACTCGTTTGTTTTTAGTAATTAAGCACAGTGTTAATGGAAACATCTACTTTAAGCAATGGTTGCTTATTTGCACAAACAGTGGGACCATATGTTCTTGTGGGTGTGGAGAGGTGTTGATAAAATGGGAAACTTTGTGGATTTTTGTTATGTGAAATGTTGCAAAGTTGCTCTTGACTCCATGAAATTTTCGCTTTTTTCAATGTGGTAGTCCTCTGTTCCTGTTCCCCCCCCTTTTTTTTCTCAAGAAGAAATGTGCTAAAATGATTAAAAATAGTCAAGTCTGTATATATACAAACAGATGCCCTCAGAAATGTTCAGTCTTGATTGCTTAAAATCAGGAAATTAAAATCAGGGCCATGGAAATGAACGAGTGTACAGATGTTTTAGCAACCTGACTCAGAGGTTGTATTTTTATCCGTTTGAATTTTTATCCTGGATGTTTCCCTCTTTGCAAGCTGGCTCCCTTCTGGACTGTGATAACAATTGGCTACACTAGAGAAACATTTATTCTGACTGAGACAAGATAAAGCTAAAAATAAGTTACAAATGTCTAAATATTAGAAAAATAAGTACTGTTCATTACATGATACCGAGGTAGTTTAAGGATATGGCCACATAGGTTAGAGAACAAAAGGCAGCACATAAAGACAGTGGAATACTCAGCAGAGCACTTCCTTGGGATCTCGCCTTGGGTAGGGATGCCTAATTCAGATACTACCGGGCTTGGAAACCAGTCCCCACAGGGTTTCATGGGGGAGGGGGCTTCATCAACTATACTAAGACGAGCCCAACTCCATCTCTTTGAATTATCTGCCATGGTGTCTTCTGTCTCTCAAACACTGACCAGGCAAGGAGAAGAACTAGTGGCAGGAAAGACTTGAGGGAGGAAAGATC
Source organism: Gekko gecko (assembly GCA_029375565.1). NCBI lineage: Eukaryota > Metazoa > Chordata > Lepidosauria > Squamata > Gekkonidae > Gekko > Gekko gecko. The sequence continues at coordinate 104,852,677 of JAPDNY010000009.1, forward strand.
TCTCAAGCCCTTTCTGCATACACAGCTTACTGCAGTTTACTGCAGAGACTCTGAGCAGTCAAGCTTCACCGGATTTCTTTGCCTGCCATCTGCATATTCTTTTATTTTCTGATGGATTCATTCTGCAGCTACAACAGAAAAGTGCTGTTTTTCTTAATTGGTGTGAGAACATCAACTGTCACATCTGGGGGTGGCAAGATGGGTGCAGGTGACAATGTCACTGGCTACTCACTCAGCAGCCATACTCCAGGCACCTCCATCACTATCTCCCAGGTTTTTTAGGCTCACATCTTTGAATGATTCATCAACCTGATTGAATTATGTACAATATTTAGTCCTCTACTGCCCACCAAGTATGCAACCTTAACATCAGATGCCCCCAAGCCACAAGTAAAAAAATAAGACAAAAATGGCAGTGCAGATTTTATTGATATACTGATGGTGTCTACTGTACCCTGTGTATACCTGAGTACATATGGTACTGAGATATCAGTGGGCCCCTTGTTCCTGATGGCCATCAGCCAACTCCTTAATATTAAATTTGCTTCTTTGTTGTTGTGTGCCACTAATTTAAAGGGGCTGGAGGAGAAATTTAGCATCTGGCATTTTATCCTCGAGAGGGTGCCATGGTAGATTTACTATTTAGCCTACTGGAACAAGGTCCCAATGGATTGATGGGAGCTGTCTCCCTGCTGGGGCCACTCTGGCCCCAAGCAAGGGGCAGCCCTCGCTCCATGCAGCACAGGTAGCAGCCGCCACCACTGCCAGGAGCCAGCAGCCCATGCCCCATCTGGGGCAGGCAGCAGCTCTGAACTGGCAGCCCAAGCCCTCTGCAGGGTAAGAGGACACATAGCTAGGGTTGCCAGGATAAGCCTGACAGCTGGCAGGAGGGCTGGGGGCAGGGACATGAGGTGAGTGGGCGTGACATCACTGACAAAGTTATGCCACTTCCAGGTATTGCCCAGAAGTGACTAACGAGAGCTCTAGGAATGGCCAGAAACTCTATGGTTTTACTGCAGACTTTCTGGCAATTCCTAGAGCTACGCTTTGTCACTTCTGGGTTGTACCTGGAAATGATGAAACAAAGTGTTTTTTCCCTCTCTCTCTTGCTACTGCTCTGAACAACAATAGGCAGGTGGCCTCCTGCTATAGTGAGAGGCCTGGCAAACCTACTCATGGTCCTGTCAAGTCCTGTGGAGTGCAGGGAAGGAGAACAGCCCAGCCAAGTCCCATGTAGCATGGGAAAGAAGGCATCTTGTCAAACCTTGAATGGTGAAGAAGACTCCTGGTCAAGCTTATGAACAGGCTCTTTCTCCCTTCATACTTTATAAGGTGGGGCCAAGGGTGATCCCCTTTCCCCAGGGTATTGCTGCCTCCAGCTCACCCATTACAATAACCAGTATAAAGCAACTCTCCTCTGCTTACTGTCATGATCCATTGCACATTATACAAGAGGATACCTAAAAAACCCAAATGCTCTCTGTATGTTCCCCTTAGTTCTGAATGCCTTCTAAGATTTGTAGATCACTCCCAAGGAGCGGTCTTATGGCCTCCTTTGAAAATGACTGAACTAGGGACACTAAAGGGTCCTTATTCCATTTCTTCGTAACTCTTTTCCCTGGACCTCCTTGCCCTCTCCTATGCTTTGCACATCTGGCCACTTTGCAAGTTTACTTCAAAGAATTGATATGCTGTCCCCTCTTTGCCTTGCTTAGAACTTTTTCCAAGCTTAGACTATGGCTCTCCAGAGCAACCCTTAAGATGTTCAAAACTTTTTCCAATCCAGCTACGTGCAAATCTGTCTAAGGAAAAAAATAATGTCCAACCCTTTTTGGTTTACTTGTAAATGGTCAGTAGCAGGAAGCTGAAGGGGTTTTTTTTATTTGTTTTTTAAAAGTAAAGGCCTCTGTTCCCATTTTCATTTTGCTAAATCCAACACGGCTGCTCTTCCAACCAATTTGGCTTTGAGTTGCTGTGGTAAATAATGGCCAAGACCATTCTTCTCAGCAATTGCACTAAAAGATTAAAGGAACCCTAAAACTCTCAGCATGATAGATTTACTTGCAAGGGGTGGGAAGAAAAAAACCACATAAAACTCTGTTCAGACGGATGCCATTTTTTAATATTTTACCTTTCTTGTGCTAAGCATTTTATTTGACTGAAAGAGATGCTATCTCATGGCAACAGATGTGAAGTGCTAACAAATGGAACCCGTCTCAGAAGCCCTCTAATCTAAATGTTTTTTTAAAAAATGTATAAATGCCATATGCTGAATGGAACCCTTTCCCCCCTTTCCAGGCTACTCTTTTATTTATCTTGCTCTTTTCATGAGCGAGAGATGGTTAGATAGGTAAACATGTCACCACTGACCACATTGCTCTCATGCTTCCCTGAATCCCCAAAGCCATCCAGAGAAGGGGGTGGGGGTAAGGTCATGCAAAAGACACCGTGGTTTTTAAAAAAGGCTTTCTCTACCATCTTGGAGGATCAGTCAATTCACATATGGAACCATTTAGTTTATTCTCAGAAACATGTTTACTTTGAAAAATTGAAGGTCCAAATAAAAATTTTGTATTGCTTCACTTAAAGTCATAACTCACATTGGCTGAATGCCACTTACTCTTCAAGTAATAAATTGATTTTTTTAAAAAAAAATATTCAGAACTTGTGGGATAGGACCAGGATAAAGCAGAAATATATCTTTAAAAAATATGGAGAGCTTTCACTTTTCAACTATAATGTAAAGAAAACTCCTTAGTTTTTGAATGGATGAATTCCAAGGAACAACACAATTTTGTCAAAGATCACCACTAGATTTTTAAAAAAACAACGTTCACTTCACTGACTTTCTCCCCCTCCTGCTCAGCCTCTTTTCTTTTCCCCTCCTCCCTTGCACTTTCTCATCTAAGGAGAAGAAATGCTCCTTTTAAGCATTTACCCAGTGTGAGCAATCAGATGCTCAGTATCTCCCAACTGCCCTACACGTGTGTTTGATATTCCAAAAGATGTGCCTATATACTGGAAATACATATGTGGTCTGTCATGAATAGAAAATATAATGTCTGTTTACAGTGGTAGTTCAGCACCTGGTGATAAAGACCTTGGTTATGGCTCAAGATTTTTTTTAAAAAAAATCCAGCCAATTCCAGTAAATGATGCAATCAATGACTCATACAGCAAAATTCCCTCACAATCCCCTTTCAAGAGGAGAGCTTTTGAAAGCTGTACTCTCTCAGCAGAAAGTTCTTCAGCAGATTCCCCCCCTCCACACATTAGTAATGCAATACTTTTTTATTAGAACCAACACAAATGTCATAAAATGATGAATACAAACTTTCAAGTTCCCAGAACTCCTAATCAGTTTAGACATTATTTACTGATTTTATTTGTTTATTGATTCATTTATACCCCACCTTTCTCCCCATTAGAGGACCCAAAGAGGCTTATATCATTCTCCTGTCCTCCATTTTATCCTCACAACAACCCTGTGGGATAGGTTAGGCTGAGAATGTGGGACTGGCTCAAACTTGCACAGAAGAATGAGGATTTGAACATGGGTCTCCCAGATCCTAGTCTGACACTCTAACCACTATGCCACACAAACAAACTGAAAAGCTGGGAAAGAAAATATGTTTCTCTTCTGCTTTGTGTAAGTATATGTGTGCATGCTTAAGATCCAATCTGGTAAAGCGTTCTGGGGAACTCCAAAGCTTGCAGATGTGGTTGGTCCTGATAAAAAGGTATTGAATTCTTGTTTTTTTTTCCTGCGGACCAACATGGCTTCTTCCTATGATTTTGTCTTTTTCCACATTGTATACCCGAGGCATCCTGACCTGGATAGCCCAGGCTAGCCTGATCTTATCAGATCTCAGAAGCAAAGCAGGGTGGGACCTGATTAGTATTTGGATGGGAGACCACCAAGAAATACCAGGGTCACTACAGAGAGGCAGGCAATGGCAAACCATTTCCTGAAAACCCTAAGGAGTCGACATAAGTTGCTGTATGACTAGATGGCGGTAAATAAATAAAAATGGCAGAGGTATAATGAAGAGGACTGTGGAGCATTGGTTAAAAATCTGATGATTCATCAACCTAAAAAGAAAATTGATGGACAGCCTTCACAAATATGCATGCAATATATCTTAAATCTTTCACAGAAAAAATGTATGTCTAAGACCAGGTTGTACATCACGTTGTGTAAGGGGATACATGCCACTGTCTCATATACAACCAATGAGAAAGCTGTAGTTATGTAAGGCAACACCAAGCGTAATTTGTAGGTCCTCCAGCAGGTAAACCTGAAGCATACCATTTCAGACTCCAGGTGAGCAATGTCCTGGCAGACTGCACTCACACATTCCTTGATTATTTTTTTAAAAAAGAACTCCATGCATATAAAAACACTAAATATCAAGGAGAAACATTCTAGCTATCTCTCTGACATGCTAATTCTTATTGTATTGAGATTTCTTTTTCATAAAGTGACATTAAAACACCTGAATCTCAGTGTTACTTGCAGTCACTATGGTAGATTGTTTTGAATGTGGATCTGGAAACACCAGAGAATTCGGGAGACCCAGGTCCAGATTCTCACTATGGCATGGAAGCTCGCTGGCTGACTCTGGGCCAGTCACTTTCTCTCAGCCTAACCTACCTTACAGCATTGTTGTTAGGAGAAAATGGAGAGGAGAGTGCTGTTGTGAGCCCCTTGGGGCTCCCTTTGGAGAGAAAAGCAGGGTATGGATAATTCAATATGTCCAAAGCAGTATATTCTAGAAAAAAAACCTTTATCACACTGGATTGGGAGGAGAGGGCCCCCGCTGACCACCAAAAAGGCTATACTGGGTGTCGTGGGACTTGCATGGCCTAAAGGCAAGTATGATGGAGCCTGGAGTAAGGAAGGGAATTAGTGAAAAAACTGACTGGAGCCAACTTGTGATCTGCCATTTGTTGCTTAATATCTTGGCAATGAATGTGGGTGAAATATATTCCAAACATTTTATTGGTACTCGATAAGCTCTCTTTCTCCTTGCTTTCACCAATGAGCATAACTCATCTACTTGGTAGAGAGCTGCATGCACATCTTATGCTGCATAACAGCACATGTGCTGTGGAATGTGTTAGCTCAGCTGATAGATACTGCTAATCTTGCAACATCCTTGTGTGCATAATAAAATGCAAAAACGCTTTGGCGTTTGATCCTCTCCCCCCCTCCTTCCTTTCTTTCTGTATTCAGATGTGCAGTATATCTATTCCCCTAAGTAATGGTTTGAATTCATCAGCATAAATATCTCCAGGATATCAGAAACCTTCCTTTTATATAGGTTGAGCTAGAACACTATTTTTCCCTGCCCACATTTAGGGTTTAAGAATGTTATTTTAATCCTTGATCTTCCCACATACAGTGTTAATTACGCTTTGATACACCATGTAGCATGGTGGGGAGATGAAGTGTAAAGAGCATGAATTCCCTCTGTAGGAAGAAAATGCAAACTGGGACTTAGCTAGAGAAATAAGGCTTGCAGTTGACAACATGCTTTAAAGTCAGAGCATTTTGGTAGAGAATGCAGATCAAATCAGAATAAGCACCCGTGAGGCAGACTAGGCTTGCTGAGAGGGCACTGGAAAGTCCTTTCACCTTGCAAATTAAAAGTAAGTTTGTATTGTCCCATTTGGGAGATGCAGCAAAGGTAGTTGGAAACCAGATATATTTATTGTTGACAATACTGAGGAGCATGGGACAGACCTATTCATTTATTTACATTACAAAATTTATATCCCGCCTTTCTGCCCTTGCAAGGGCCACCAAGGCACCTAACAAATTAAAACACACATAATAAAACAACATGTTAAAACCAATGAAACCACCTCCCATAAAAATTAACAAAACAAACCCAGAGCTAAAATACATAGAAAACCAAAACAAAATTCTTCTTAATAAACCAACTTTATTCTTTAAACAGATTGTGCTCCACTTTACTGCATAGCTACACTCTGCCAACACCGTGAACCACTTGTTAATTGTATACCACATTTCATGATTAAATAGTGTTATGGTTTTAAAGCATGCCATTTCATTTCAGGTTTTTTTTCTTGCAAAGTATTAATTGCATGCTTTTGAGTTAATTAAATATTCCTGCTTAATTGCCATTGTGGTCAGGAATTACTTAGTCTTGAAAGTTCTTTTTCCGTCTTTTGACACTTAAGTAGTCTTAGCTGTACATTATGAGGTACACAAGTTGGATCAGGGATTTCCAATTTGTGTAACTCTGAATGTCTCTTGCCTTGAAAACCCTTTGGGTTGCCATAAGTCAGCTGTGACTTGATGGTACTTTCAACCGCCAAAAATCACCCACAGGCCTGTAGCTACAGTGGGGCATCTTGGGGCTAGGCCCCCTGACTTACTCGCAAGGCCCCACAACGTCCTATCCAGCCCCTAAATTCCTTTAATTTGACTAGCCAGTGCCCCCTAAGAAATTTAGATGCCCCTGACTTAAAAAATCCTGGCTATGGGCCTGATCATCCATTACCTGCAGATTCTTCTCTATTCCTGTGCACACCGTGCCTGATTGTGACTGCAGTACATGTAAACAAGGGGCTTCAGCCATCCCTGCCCTGCTTTGTTTTCCTGCCCTGCAGTGGCATCTTTCTCACTGCGACAGCCATTACTGTTGTTCTATTGATTGGGATCCCATGAAGACCTTGACTCCCACTACGTACTAAGAACTTCATTTGTAGTACCCCTTTATGGGACTTTCTCCATGAGACAGCTCTTCCCTCCCTGTGCCTACCCTGCCAGAGTCATAGACAACTCTGTTCATCAAATGAGGCAGCACAATTTTCAGGTGGGGCTGGGCCAGGCTTCTCCTTGTCAATCTGGCCACCCCCAACCCCTCCTTTAAGGTACTCCTTACCCTCTTTAAAAACACTGCTATGCTCACAACCAGTCATAGGTCGTGTTCAGACGGGTCTGACCCAGGTATGAATGCCTGGAGGATTTAAAGGGAACGATCAGACAGTGACATCTGGGAAAGGTGCCGTTTTCGTGATCAGCCCGTTTTGCCCTACCAGAGAGCTGTACTTAAAAGATATCGCTGAAAGTCCGGTGCGCTTGTTTGCTGATGGGCCAATAATGAACTTTCCTCCATCTGAGTGTTCCAGCACGCAATCAGCCCATCGGGATGGTCTGGAGCAGACCATCCCAAACAGCCATTTTTTTAAATCTCCAAGCGATATGCACATAAAAGCATAAACACATGATAGCCGCAGAGCTCCACTCAAGTGTTCAGGACAATTTCATGTTAATCAATGGCAATTTAAATTAATGAATCTTGTTAATTGAAATTGGACCTTGAGGGAAGACAACGTAGGTCTTTCCCTAAGCAAGGTAGTCCTTCCACTGACCCAGATCTCCAGGGCAGGGGGGATGGTTGGGACTCGTTTCATCCAGCCCTGGCCATCTGCATCACAACAGAAACTGAAAGAAGAAGTCGAGTATGCTTGAACTGTCTTGTTGGTTGCTCCATGGGGAGAGATGGGGAGGCGTAGGGATTTCGGCTATGTGTCCCTCAAACAGTGCTTTAAATATGCGATTCTGTGCATGCATGGAAAACCAAGCACACAGTGAAGTGCATATGCACATGCACAATGGATTTAAAAAAAAAACAAAAAAAACCTCGACTGTGTGGCTTCTTCAGGGGGATGCCGTCTCGACAATCCACAGTGGAGTCAGCATGCAGAAAGCACAAGGGGGAGCTGTCTGGTCATGCAACACCAGATAAAAAAGATCAGGATCAAATTTGAGCCAGGCCAATGGCGGGATTAGCTGCCCATCTGAATGCACCCATAGCTAAAGAAGGGTTTTTTAAAAAAAACAACTGACATCTTCCTAACTTAAAATGAAGCTTCTATTCTGTACATGAAAACTGGTGTGCCACAAATTAAACGCTTGATTAAAAAAAAAAAAAAAACCCTGGTGGGGCAAAAGAAGGGTGCAGGTGGGGTGATGCACCCACTGATCCCAAGGTCACACCAGCCACTGCATGTGGAGGAGTGGGGAAGCAAACCTGGTTCTCTCAGATTAGAGTCCCCACTCTTAACCACTACACCAAAATGGCTTTGTTAACTGTTTAACAGGCACAGCAGGAGTCCACTGTGGTAGTGAAATGAGCAAAGCATCTGGCTCATCCATCCAAAGTACAAATGATTCTTCTTTGCATCTCGGCCAGCATGCCTGATCCTTGTCTATGCACCATCTCCAGTTTGTGCTGTGGGTTGGTCAGACATTCAACATTAAATGTGAAATGTACCGGGTTCAGACGCATGGAGTGATCAGCTCATGGTTTATTGTGATTTCAGCTCAAACTAAAGACAACTCAAGCAGGACCGAAGCCCTGCTTAAATGCATGCTTAACACCACACCCAATGCACACTCACTCCCCGTGATTGGTTATTTACATAAGAACTCCTGTACAATAGGTTCCTTCCAGGATCCTGGTCCCCTATTGTTCTGTAAATGAAGCTAAATCCATGTTCAGGCGAAACACAAGCTCAGTACATAACAAAATGCTAATTAATAGCAATCAAAAGTCCGGTGCCACTAAATAATAAAAGGAAAAGAGTATGTGTAATTTGATGCATCTAAAGATCGCATCAACACATTGGTTGTGGTAGAGTATCTGAAATAGAGAATCTGAAATAAATGAAATGAATTCCAAGTAATGGTTAGAGTGTTGGATTGGCACTGGAGAAACCCGGAGTCAAAACCACACTCAGTGATGAAGCTCACTGAGTGGTTTTGGGCCAATTGCTAAGCCTAAGCTGTGTCATGGAGTCATTGGGAAGATAAAAACCAAGGAGGGGAGAACCACGTGTGCTGCCCTGAGCTCCTTGGGAAAAGAGCAGGATAGAAATGGACAGATGAATCTAGGGATGCACTGATACAGCTTTTATTGTTTCTTTTTTACTTTGTATGGTTGCCATTGTCATTGATTCATCTCATTTCATCAATGTTATTGATTGCCCTTAGTTTATTTATCAATCCACAGTGTTTGTGCACCTTTTCCCAACCATAATGGTTCACAAAGCAGATCTCAGTAGTAAAAAAAATCAGTTGATAAGTAAGCAGTATGGCTTTGTTAATGATGGGAACCTCTTTATCTAAGCATTAGAGAGGCACTGGCCTCTTGCTGGTCTGGAACATTTCTGAGGCAAAAGAGAAGAGAGCCTCTTTCTTTAAGCAATCTGTTTTAGGGACACCTTGTCCTGCTGATGGCATCCAGAGAAGCCAGGCTGCAGTACAAGTCTTGCAGCTCACAGCTCTGCTCCCCCAGAACAGAATAATTTATTATTTACAAAATGTACATCTTACCTTTCTGTCCTTACAGGAGCTGCCAAGGTGGTTAAGAATTTAAAACATACAGTTTTAAATTACATTCTAAAACCATTAAAATCAACCCCCCCCCCAAAAAAAAACCATACCTCATCAAAACAAATTTTAAAAGAAAAAAACGAGTTAAAATACATACAAAACAGTTAAAATGTATACAAAACCTAAAAACAGTAGTTAGAAAGGAGGAATAGTTGAGGGAATGCCAAACAAAATAAAAAAAGGACTTTACCCAACAGTTGGAAGACGCCAACAGAAGAGGTCAGACAAATCTCCCTGGGAGAGAGAGTTCCAGAAATCTGTTGCCATGACCTAGAAGGCCCAGGATGCCATTTGCCCGATCTCAGAAGGTGGGAGAACCCAAAGTAAGGCCTCCAACGATGACCATAATGGTCAGCCAGACTCATAAGGGAAAGTGTCAAACATGAGGCCTGGGGAACTGGCTGTCTTCTGCTGCTGCTTCCAATTCTGCTACTGCCGTATCATCGAAGGTTTGCAGCACACCTGAACAGCATACTCAAGATTGCAACAACACAGACATTTTGATGCAATAATTCAGAGCAAGAGGTGTCAGTTATCAGACACTGTTATATAAGCAAACTATTGCAAAAGTGCTAATGTTTTAAGCATGTTTTTATTTTATTTCTGTTTGTGTCCTTTATAAAGTTTATATCTCCGCTGCCTGGCATTACATTTTATGGCCCCCATGGCTTGGCCCAACAAGGTCTCATTTATGACAGATCTGGCCCTCATAACAAATGAGTTTGACACCCCTGGATTAGGCAGTCCTTCAGGTATGTTGGTCTCAAACTGTATAGAGCTTTGAATAATAGCAAATGTTAGGTACAGTGTGTGTGTGTGTGTGTGTGTGTGTGTGTGTGTGTGTGTGTGTGTGTGTGGAGTGGTCAACTGCTGCCAGAACTCTTGCAAGCAGTAGGGGATGTTGGGTGCCCTGTAATGGCATTTGATAAACAAAACCTTCCTAGTCCTCTTATTAATGCTGGTGCTTCACTGGGACTATAGCAGTAACCAGAAGAAAATAGCTCCTTCTCCATGCTTTGTTCTTTCTTTCCTTTCTTTTCTCTGTGTGAGAGAGTTTTTACCAAGGGTAATGTCCAGGTGCCATTCATCTTGACTTCTTTCTTTTACAGCATGTGTATGTCAGTAAATTAGCCATTTTATACCATTTGTGCAAAATGTCCATGCCAGTTGTGCATGAGTTGTGCAGTTATGACTGACTCAAACATAATACTAAAGAAATGGATTTGTTTATATGAGGAAAGAATCAGAAGACAGAAAAACGAACTGATCCTAAAGACTCATGGGTTCACTTCTTACAAGGGAAACATGAAATCAAAATGGGGATATTTGAAACAAGGAATCTGTGGCCCTGTATGGTTTTGCATATAGAAGGCCCCAGTTCCAGGCATCTCCAATAATAAAGGATCAATGATATGAAAGACCTCTACTTAAGACCCTGGAGACCTGCTTCTAGTGGTGACCTTGATAGATCAATGGTCTCCCTCAGCTGTAGGCAGCTTCAGATGTACAAGCCAACAGCCCCTGAAATTCAACGCTATCCCTACTTTAATCCAACCATTTTGCACATATGACAATTAATTCTAAAAAAAAAGTGACTGGACTCTGAACATTCAAGAACAGGAACAAAATTTAGATTTGACTGAAATGTGTGCATGTGTGAGTTTTTAGCTGGCAAGACTAGCACCTTGATCCACCACAACCCAGTTCAGTCAGACTATTTAGATTAGTTTAGTCGATTTACATCAGTGAAGCTATGTTACTTGTTCACTTGTTTGCAAATCAAGGACCTTAACTGTAATTCTAAGAGCACTTGATCTGAAGAGAAGGAAGGCTACTGTTCAGGATGGAAAGTCAAGTTATTTTTCTACCCTCATTTGAGAGTGATCAAATTCCAGATAATGAGTGAAGCAGAAATTGATCCAAATATCCATTCTAAACATTTATTTACTATAAAGATAAGAAGCTGGCTCTTTCATTACCAGCAGTGCCACCATGATCTATGTCTGAGTAATATATATCATACATAAAATCACTCAAGGTAAGGACATAAATGAAATGTTTGGAATTTTCACCTACTCAGAATAATAGACACCAATGCAAAGTCCCATGCCATTTCTTAACAAAGAAATCAGAACCCAACAAGTTGCATACCACCCAGTGATCTGGAAAAGTAACTGGAGCTCAGACATCTGCTATTTGTTTCCTGGACTTTTGATGGCAAAACTGTTATTTTTAGAATTTCAAAATGATGTAGACATCCTGCCAATGTTTTTAATTCCAAACATGATTTGCCTATATTCCTTTGACCTAATGTAAACCTTCACATATCTAGTCTTCATGCTCAGATATGGCACCCTTTAGCAAACTATCTTCTCCAAATTGTTGACTAAATACACTCAGTTTTCCTAAGGAAGAGGGATAATTCCCAAATGCAGGGTGAATTTTCAGAGGAATGGTAGGCTCTGCCACTTCCCCCAACTTCCAGCTCTTAGTTTCCAGATACAGCTAAAGATGGTTTCAGCTAAAGAACATCTGCTTTCAGCATGAATTCTATTGGTGAATTCCTCCTATTTACTAATACAAAATGGTGGTAAGTTCTCCATCTCTCCCCAATTTTGTTGCATTTTAATTTACTTGAGAGATGAATTGTTCTGAATTTGAAGTGTTTTAATTTTTATCAGATCTGAAATCTATTTTGAAATGACTGTCATCTATGTCTGCATACTATGGTCAGTTGAAAAACAAGTTCTTAACATTTATCTTTTTGAGTAGGATGGGAAGAGATAGCTGTGACCAGGCCATTTCCATCAACTGAGGGGATCTGCACAACCTCCTATGATTTGGGCGGAACCGGGTTTATTTTAAACTATAACCCCCCTTAGATACTAGGTATTCTAAAGGTAGTGAATGTCTAGGCTTTGGTTCGGTCATGAGGTAAGTTTTGTGGAGCACAAGTAGCATATGGAGGTCACTGAGGTAGGAATTATATATTAACAACAAAGATTTATTTATTTACAAGTATGTTTCAAGGAACAGATCAACAGCACAGGTCTCCAGACAGACAAAAGAAAAACCTGGCTGAGGCACATTAATTTAGAGAGCAGTTTCATTTTTAAAAAATACTTTCTAGCATAAACAAGCTTTTACCAATTAGTCACTAGGTTGGATCTTAACACAGAGAGAGAGGATTCCCCTCACACCAGCCTGCCCTTTCCCAAAAGTCAGAAGAAATGGCGCCATGTCCACTGATTGCCAGGGACAGGCCTAACAACTGGGCACTCTATTCTTCATCAGAAGTAGAGCCAAACCATTTAGTCACACTACTAAGCAGAGCTACCCTTCACTCTGTCTGTCCTTTTCCTGAGCCAGACCTGAGGTTTCACTGCTCTCTCTCTGAGGCACAACCAAACACAACCCCTGCTGTGCTTCCTTCCAACATCCCACCCCCCACTTCTCGAAGGTGATTGGATGCTGGAACAGCCCTCCCATAGACTCAAGTGAGTGACTGTTTTCCTCTTCAGGGGCAGGACAACCTTTCTGTCTGTCAGAATAGATATTTTGAATCCATGTAAATGAATACATGTTATCTTGTATGATTTTTTAATTAAATACTTCTGAGATCATTCAAAACAATTAAACAGCTGCACAATGAATCACCTAATGTGCATAACCAATATTATTCCCAGCATACCGCTTGCAAATAGGACACACTGAAATCTATTCTATGGGGCTTGTTGTTGTTCAGTTGCACAGTTGAGTCTGACTCTTCGCGACCCCATGGACCACATCTCACCAGGCCCTCGTGTCTTCCATCATGCTCCAGAGTTTGCTTAATTTCATGTTCGTTGCCTCGATAACACAGTCTGACCATCTCATCCTTTGCCATCCCCTTCTTCTTTGACCTTCACTCTTTCCCAGCATCAGGGTCTTCTCCAGTGAGTGCTTCCTTTTCATTTGGTGGCCAAAGTATTTGAGCTTCAGCTTCAGTATCTGGCCTTCCAGGGAACAATCAGGGTTGATTTTTTTTTAGGATTGACTGATTTGATCTTCTTGCAGTCCAAGGGACTCTCAAGAGTCTTCTCCAGCACCATAATTCAAAATAATCTATTCTTCGGTGCTCAGCCTTCCTTATAGTTCAACTCTCACAACCCATACATTACTACTGGGAATACCATTGCTTTGACCATACTGTTGCCCTGCAAGGCTTTTTATGCCCTTCATGAACTGAAATAAAGTATGAACTGTGCACAAGCATGCTTAAAGGAACTGTATCATAAGGTAGCCCCTATGATGCCAGAGGAGACTGCGCCCTGAGAAGAACACCTTCCTTTCTTCACTTGCTGTTCCAGTGGCTTTACAAGGTTACCAACCTTTTTACCTGATGGAAAAAGGAGCAGTTCCATAGTATGCACAAAGCACAAAAAGCCATGCCATGCCAAAGCATGAGGACCAGAAACTACAGATGTCATTAAGAGTTTCCTTCAACACATGTAGGCATGCAGGTCCAGAGACCCTATTCATGGTCGCCTAGCAACTAATCACCCGCACATCAGCGAGCAGGCTAATACAATCAGGATAACAATGGCTTTGGCTGAGTGACTCATCACACCTAGATCCAGGTGCCAGACTCAAGTTAAGTTTCTAGCTCTCAATATTGACTACTCCTTAGCCTCCCCCTCCCCTATTCCCTTCAGCCAAGTATGTTTTCTGGGACGGACTACCCAGGAGGTGTGACTAGGGGTTATGGCCAGCCCCCATACTCCTGCATAAAAGGGGCAACCCGACCACATGCTCGCCCCTTCTTCTATTCCACGACCCCTATCTAAGCTTTGACCCTCTTATGTCCAACTTGCTATCCCAATCCCCTGCCTCCATCTTTAAACTCTAGGTCTGCAGCCTGAGTTCCACGTGTACCTGCTTGTTCAGGCCACATGTTCCCTTTTTCCATTCTTTCCCTCCATTCTTCCAATGGAATGGGTCACACTACGAGGACAAGTAAATATTGCCCACCAACGGATACCTGCTAATGCAATTGTGCTTATATCTCTATCTTTATTTCCTAGACTTGAGTAATTGTGTGTGTGCTTATGTATTGTTTGTATGTGAAGAAGATTTCCAGTAAAAGACTTTAATTTCAACCTTATAAAGTCTCCGTGTCTGTTACTGATATTTCTGGAAGGGCGGGACCTCTGTATAAATTGGTGTTCACTCCGGTAACTGATTGCTTATTGATAAGAGCTCATATTCCCCATAATTTTATTAATAACTAAGAGCAATCAGGTTAACAATATGGACTTTTGTTGGCAGGGTGATGTCTCTACTTTTTATTATGCTGTCTAGGTTTGCCATCGCTTTCCTCCCAAGGAGCAGCCATCTTTTAATTTCATGGCTGCAGTCGCTGTCTGCAGTGATCTTGGATCTCAGGAACGTGAAGTCTGTCACTGCTTCCACAACTTCTCCTTCTATTTGCCAAGGAGTGATGGGGCTGGATGCCATGATCTTAGTTTTTTGATGTTGCGTTTCAAGCCAACCTTTGCGCTCTCCTCTTTTACCCTCAGCAAGAGGCTGTTTAGGTCCTCTTCACTTTCTGCCATTAGAAAATTGCTTAGTTCTTAGCAATTTTCTTTAATAGCATAGTCTTTAGCATCAAATGCCCATATATTGGGCTGGATCCCACAGTCTGTCAGTGGAAGACACTAATGGTTGCAAGTCTTGCTACAGGACTCTTCCTCTAGCACCCATCTTCAACCCTGAGAAAGTTTATTTTGGGGGCTGTGAGGTACCCATGAAGTAATAGCCACATGGATTGGAAGAGTTCAGTCTGGAGAAGGAAGGGGTAAAATTGCTCTTTCCTGCGTCCTTCTTGAGTGGACAACCACTACTAGAAAAGGAGAAAAGGAGCAATTATGCCCACTTCCCCCTCCCCACTGCAGCATACTGACCCACATCACTATTACAACCCCAGGACTAAATTTTCCTGGGGACATTGGCTGCCAGACAAGGGGAAAGCTGGGAAGATGAGCAATCCTGAAACAGTCCTTGCACAGGATCCAAGCCATCATCTGGCACTGGTACACAGGAATGTGACTTGTGCCAGCAAGTAAGTTTTGGGTGGTCAGATTTTTTTCTTTGCTTCATTGATACTTCATCTGTCTCCCTAATGGGGGAAGACCCAAAAGTGATTTACCTCATTGTTCTCTCTTTCATTTTATTCTCACAACAAGCTTGTGAGGTAGGTTGAGGCTGAGAGTTGTGGCTGGCCCAAGGTCACCCACCAAGCTTCCATGTCAGAATGGGGATCCAGACCTGGATCTCCCATATCCTAGTCTGACACTGAAACCTCTATACTGTGCTGGCTCTCTGAATTATCTGACTACGTTTTATTCCATTGTTCACGGGAGTCTGATTCACCTAGCTGTCTAGCAACTGCATTGCTCTTACTATCTTTCAATGAATGTGGCCCAGTTTCTAGGTTTCTTGTTGTTGGGAGTTAGACATTTAGTGCACTCCTCTTGAACATCTCTGTGAAGCTATTTCCTCAACATAACCTTCCTATCAGCTCAGTTGTCTGTGAATGATCAAACCAATAATCCATAAAGCACTTACAGGCCCTATTAATTATCAGAAGCTTCTGGGGGGATAACTACTTAATGGATTCTGTTTACATACCTGATTTCAATACAAGCCCTAGGAAAGAAGAACTATTCAAGGTAAGTGTATTGTGCCAGGGTCACAATACAGCAGGAAAATATAGCTGATGAATTCAACTCTGATCCTTTAAAAAAAATCTATTGCAAGTGCTGATTTTCAGGATCAGAGCATTAGTGATTCCATTAAGCCCAGCAATGAATGGCTATACAGGCATATAACAAATGTAGGTTTGTACTTATAAGAAAAAATGCCAATGTAATGTATAAGTAGCTCTATTATTGAAAAGACAAATATACATTGAACATTAGAACCCATTTATAGCCAAGTTAATCATACTAAAATGATAACAGCTACAACAGACTAACCTTGATATAGGTAAAAAGTAAAGGTTTCCCTTGCTCGAAAGCCAGTTGAATCCAACTCTAAGGCGCAGTGCTCATCTCCGTTTCCAAGCCAAAGAGCCAGCGCTGTCCGGAGATATTTCCATGGTCATGTGGCCAGCATGACTATACACCAAGGCACACAGAATGCTGTTACCTTCCCACTGAAGTGGTACCTATTTATCTACTTGGAATTTCTTGCTTTCGAGTTGCCAGGTTGGCAGGAGCTGGGACCAGAGACGGGAGCTCACTCAGTCATGCGGCACTCAGGTCTCGAACTGCTGAACTACCGACTTTCCGGTTCGCAGTTAAGCATCTTAACCACTGAGCCGCCACAGCCTTAACCTTGATATAAACTACCTCAAAGATGAATCACTAAAGGGTGCCATCTGCCTTCAGCCTGGGTTAAGGACAAGGCCACAGTAGTTTGGGGGTTCAGTATCAATAGCCTGGGTAGAAAGATCCCCAGATCACAGAAAACCTTTGCCAGACTGCATAACAGGATACAGTGCTAGAAGATCAATGGACTGATTCACTATTTTGTAACATCCTATATAACATCACTTTTTTGTTCTCAATTGGCTTATAGGAAACAAGTATAAAATCATCATATATTCTAATAGCCATGTCGGCCAACTCTGAGACTACTTAAATCCAGTTATTGGAGCCATGAATAGACAAGATAGATCTTTCTACAAACCTGGAAAATTCCATGAGTTTGAAGGAAAAAACTGAAATCTAAAAAATTTCAGGGGGGGGCGATAATAAAAGGATGACCTGTAGCTTTAACAAACAGAATTCCTCAGTGGCCATTGCTATGCAACCACAGCATTCTAGGATTGGTTTCTTTCAGTAAAAGGCTTGGGAGGGGGCAAGGCTGTTTCTAGGGCTGTTTTGGCCTTTCAGTCTAACCTATCTCACAGAGTTGTTGTAAGGATAAAAAGGAGAAGAGGAAAATGATGAAAGCTTCTTTGGTTCCCCCTGTGGAGAATGGCAGGATATAAATGAAATAAATAAATAGTAAATATAGCTGAAGATGGAAGACAGATAAAAGATAGTTTGGTGAATGGTTACCAGGAGGAGGGAAAAGGGAAATAATGTGGTGAGGGGGATGTAGGGGAAAGTGATGTGCCTCCCTAATCCGTAAGGGTTCCTCACCATGGACAATGGCCTGGCCCAGCAGCCAACACTGCACAACAATTGGGCCATAGTTTTCCTGAGTAGAGGCTGCTGGGGGTGGGGGGCGGGAATGAAGACAGAGGGGCAGTTAAAGGAGGTTTATCCAAGACTGGATGCAACGGTTGTGCTTCCTTTCCACTGCCCAAGCCTATCCATGTCTCCAGGATCCCAATGCCGTCCTGCACCAAGAAGAGGAAGATGGTGCACAAAGGGACCAGTGCAAAACCAGGATGAGGTCTGTATGTTTCACCGTTCACCAGTACCTCAAAGGCACTGGCAGGGATCTGGCAGCCTTAGCTTCGTGTTACCTATATCCCTGAAACAGCTAAATAAAATCTCTCTAGAGTAGCCATATTCAGGTTCCTCTAATCTGAGTAGCCTACTTTGCATATTATGCCAAAATGTTTGCTAATTATGCAAATCAAGCACATTAAGTGCTGTGTCTTTTACCAGTTGCTTCGGGGGCGATGGGGAAGGATCATGATAGGCTTGGTCAGGCTCTCTTTTGAAACAACAGCAAAAGTTCCGATGGGCAGCCATATTGGTCTGAAGCAACAGAGCAAAGTTTGAGTCCAGGGGCACCTTTAAGACTAACAAAGTTTAATTCTGAGTATAAGCTTTCGTGGGCATGCACAGTTCTTTGGATAAAAACAGCAAAAGTGGTATGGGGCAAGAAAGGTGGGGCAAGGCACTGTGCCCTGTCGTCTCTGGTTTTGTTGCTCCAGCAGTGTATGGGTATGTTTCTGTTTCATTTCATAGACTGAGACTTAGAAGAAGAGTGGTGTTACATTATGAGGAGTTGTGAATTTGTTGACGTTCCCTTATGGTATTGTATAGTTATTTTAACATGATCCCATGTGCTTTATTAGGGTCACTTTTCACTTGCTATACTGGTTGCTGGCTGTGGCTGGTTATGGTCTAGCAGGGCTCAGACTAAGCTTTGCTTATTCTAATACAGTTCTGTTCTGTTTTGGTACCCAGTGCTGTGGAGTTATTACGGGGACAGATTAATATCCCTGGGGAAGGTGTTCCATAATTATAGCACCACAACTGAAAAGGCCGTCTCTCAGGTTGCCACCTATCTAACCTCAGAAAGTCAGGGCACCCGAATGACACCTAACCCCAAAGCTCCAGATGATCTCAATCAGAGTCCCTTAGAGCATAGCTGAGGGAGTAATCAGCTGATTACTATCTTAATGTTTTTGTCTGATATAATGGAAAGAGTTAAGGTCCAGTGCTAAAAGTCAAGTTGTAACCAAGAGGCTTCCAAGGGAAGTGAGAACTAGAGGTGGTTTGCCATTTCCTTCTTTTGCAGAGCCTTCCTGGGTGGCCTCCCTTCAAAGTACTGACCCTGCTTAGTTGCCCAGATCTGATGAGTGGGATATACCATGCCACCTTCCCTCCATTCCAAAATTAAAGGGGAAAAAGGCTCCTTCCATTTCTGTTGTTTTCCTGTTGTAGTCCTTTTAGATTTTTTTTTTTGGCTCAATGTACCCAAAGCCATTTGCAAACCAAAAATTTAAATATTAATGTGAAAGAGTAGAAGATGTGCCCATTAAGGCTGGTAAAGCTGTGTTTGATTAACAGGCTTTTCATAAACACACTGACACACACTTTTTTTTTAATTATCTCAGGCTGCAAATGAACATCATCCATTTTGCTATCATATTTTCTCAGCCTGCAAAGTGCATTCTCACTTCCAGACTTCGGCTAGGAGTGAAAAATGACAGAATTTCTAATGAGAGAGCAAACAACATGCCATCAACACCCTTTCGCCAGTAAAAATGGCATCACATCAGGCTTTAAATCATGTTGCTGCCACACCTTTGGGCATCCACAATTCTGTCAGGGCCCTTCAAATCTGCTACGTCTATCACCAGGTGCAGCCTTTGAACGCTGAAATGCTATCTGCCAGAATGGTTGGCATGGCAACAGTTGTCAAATCATCCCTTGATAATGTTCTTTAATTGATTGTATAAATTATTTCTGAGCTCTGTGATTGCAAAATGATGTTCTGAGTCTCCTAAGTGAGTGGCTCAGACTGGCTGCACTTAAAAAATGCATTGCATTGACTGACCTTCACTGGGAAACTGACCCTCTTACAAGGCTGGAATGCTTTGGATAAAGAATAAATGTTAAGCATTAAAAAGGGGGGGGGGATTCAGAGCCGCAGCAAAGCTAATTACTACCTCAAGTGTATGTTAACTGCCCTTCAGACGAACAGAGCAAGCAAATGTTCCAGAGAATATTGTATGCCAGATCGACTAGTCTTAATGGTCCTTATGAATGTGTTTGTTTGTTTTTAAGAACAGAGGTCATGTTGAAAAGCCCATCAAACTATATAGGGACACCAAGAAGACGAAATCATTGATTGCTGTGACTTACGCTTGAGACAGTGGCTAACCCTCCCTTCCCGATTCCATATATTTTCAAAAGTTTTTCACATATTCTTTGCACTGTCTGATGGCAGAAGTTATAGTCATCTTTGTGCTGGTGGGAATTGTTAACTTCTAAATTCAAGTAGGCACCAGCTCACTTTACTTTACGTGGCAATCATGTTTGCTTTGTTTTAGTCCTGTGTTTTGTACAGTAAACACCTTAGCAACAGGCATGAATACTTAAATACCCAAGTACATAGCCTTTTATCAGTGCTCACAAGTATGTCTGGATTCATAGAACTCAAATCTGTCATTCAGATTTTGGGTTTACTATATAAACTACTGCGGTATATTAGCCCTATAAAGGGTCCGTGTACAGTTAAAACAGAGCAATACCTAATACTGCAGTTTGTTCTTGTTAGAGTTGTATCCTACCACTTGGTATGTGGAAGGAGCTTTTCTTCAGATGAAGAGCGTCTTCCATTGGAAAAAGACTGTGTGTTTTGCTGAACTGAGTGTTAAGGGAAAATACCCATGACAAATGAAATATTATCACTATAAGAATACAATGTGTCTTATCTCATTCACTCCAGAAGTCTAACTTCATTGGATGAACACTACATTCTAATACCAAACTGCTCAGTAATCTTCATTTCAGGTGAAACACCACTCAAAAGACCAGCATACTGCCCCATGTTACACCATGATCCCATAACTTTGTGATTTTGAGTCGATTTGGTTTCCAGTTTTAGAGTTTGTAAGGGACCATGGTGGCTCAGAGGTTAAGACACTGAGTTGCAGACTGGAAGGTCAGTAGCTTGACAGTTCGAGACCCGAGTGCTGCATGATGGAGTGAGTTCCCGTCTCCAGCCCCAGCTCCTGCCAGCCTAGTAGTTTGAAAGCAAGAAATTGCAAGTAGATAAATAGGTACCGCTTTGGTGGGAAGGTAACAGCGTTCCGTGTGCCTTGGCATTTAGTCATGCAGGACAAATGACCACAGAGAAGTCTTCAGACAGCACTGGCTCTTCAGCTTGGAAACGGAGATGAGCACCAACCCCTAGAGTTGGATTCAACTGGCTTTCAAGCAAGGGAAACCTTTACCTTTACTTTACTTTTAGAGTTTGTATCCGTTAATGAAAGGTTATGTCGAGTTTCTGCTTTATTTAAGAATATAATTTAAATGCTTAACTTTAGAAAGTGTATTGTTGATATTTTAATTTTTGGCATATGAGATCTTGTTGCTACAGAATATGTTATTTCAACTTTTTGGGTTCTTGTTATAGTATTGTTGTAAGCTGAATAACTTAATGTTATAATATGTTATACATATTTCTAATACAATTATTATTACAATTTTAAAAAGACAAGACAATTTCTTAATGTCAAAGAATGCATACAAAAATATGCATATATAATTCATATTAAATAACAGTCTATCTATGGGATACAGAAAGAGGGATTTGGGAACTAGATTGGCAGCTGTATGACATCAAGACTGTGCTCTCCTTTCCTGTCCTGTCTGCACATATAAAGTCTGCAGATATCCCACTGAATCCAGAACCTGCCTATGATATGGTTTTGTTCTTTTTTGTTGATCTGAATTGCATTTTATTTATTGGTGCGCTTTGGGGCCTGTCATTCCATTCCATGGTCTCTCATTCTAGTCACAGAAAACTCCTGCTAACCCCAGGGGCTGTCATTCCACTCTGGGGAACTCTCATTCCATTCCCAGAACACTTCTGTTTTCCTAGGGGTTGTCATTCGAAGCTGGGGCCTGTCATTCCAGTCCCAGAGTAGTCTATTTTGGCCCAGAGACCCTAATGGAAAATCCATTCCGCATTTTCTTTGCAACTCTTCTTGTACTGTAAAGTATTTCAATGGAGCCCGTGCAAGTCAATTGGCATTCCTGGCTCCAATTATTTCCAATGGGCCTTCAAGTGTCTGCCATTGTTTCCAATGGGCAATCCTGTCCTTCCTTTTAGTACATCCCCAGGGAAAGGGCTTGCTTGAATCTCAGCCGGCTGCAATGACACGGGCCAAAATTGTCGCCTCCAGTCCTGGGGAAGGGCAGGCAAGGCAAGGCCAGCCCAGCTGTACCCAACCAACCTTAAATTCCATGGGCCAAGGGCGCAGACTCCTTCAAAATTCATGACTGGGCAGGCAGGAGGCCCGGCGGAGCGGCAGCGGGCAGCTAATAGGTGGTGTGTGCAGCATGTGCACGAGCGGAGCAGTGTGCAGCCACAGGGCCTTTGTTTGGTGGGTGGGATGGGGCCCAGCTGGGCTGGATGGGGCAGCAGTGAGCGACGATGAAGGAGGAGCACTGGCTGCGCAGGCACTGAGGCACACAGGCAGCCAGGTGACAAGCGGAGTGGTGTGCACAGCACACTGAGCAGGCAGGGCTTTGAGGTGAGGGAGGGGAGGGGCCAGGCCGGGTGGCAGCATGCCATTCTGCCACCCACCAGCAGGGAGCACTCTAGGCAAGTGCCTAAAAGTTGTCTATGATGGTTCAGCCCTGATCATGCCTTGTTAGCCACACCTACTCAGAATGGGAGGCTGTGGTGTCTGCCACCATCCGGGCCAGATAAAATTTTTCAGCCATTTTGCAAACGAGTACACATTCAGTGGCCTACACCATTATGCATTATCACATGCATCTATTGCAGTGGATTCCATTCAACCTAGAATTAAGTAAGTAGACAACAAATTCTGGCTGACAGATAAACTGGAGAACACCCCTCTCCTCACTCTAACTCATTCATTTATTTTGAACCCTTATGACCCGCCTTTCAACCAACAATGTAAGATATAAACACAAATAACAAAGAATAAAAAATAATACTAAAAATCATTCTAAAATATCCAGGGGAAAACCATTTTACCAACATTGCCACATTAATCTTCTCTTGCATGTCTTATTGCCTTAAAATGCAAAGAGTGAAATGTGAGCAAAATACCACTAATTGTCAGATGAAGCTGCTTTTTACCAAGTCATCCATCTCCCTCTGTATTCCTGACAGCTGCTCTCAGGGGTCTCAGTCAGAGACAGATCCTTCCAAACATGTCCTTTGACTGCCGTTGCCAAGGACTGAACCTGGGACCTTCTGTATGCAAAGCAGATGCTCTGCAATTGAACCACAACCCCTTCAATGTGTCTCCCAGTTCTCTTATGTATCCCTTATATTGGCATTTCTCCAGTTACTGCTGCCTAGAGATGCAGTCCAATGGAAGACGCAATGTCTGATCAAACCAGTTTCCAGTTTACAATCACTGGACATATTTTAACATATGAAGCTATCTAATACAGTCAGGTCCATCTCACTCAGTATTGTCTGTTCAGATGGAAAACAACTCTACAGAGTCCCAGGCAGAGAGGGATCTTCTCCCCTGCTAGCTGAGAGCTTTTTCACTTGAGATGTTAAGGATTTCCTCCAGGCTGTGGTATTTGGGCCACTGTATTTGTAGACATTTTGGGGTATCTGAACCAGCACAACATTGCTACAGGAACTTTGTATTTCATTTTTATTGGTTATACTAGTATCTAACTCTCCATGGAGGCAATGTGCCTGAATTTGTCTTCTCGTGTTGCTCTAATATAGCTTGACTGACGTCAGTGGAGTAGTTTTCCTTCCAATTTTCACTGGTCTGAAAAGATAAGATTCAAACCGTCTCTCTATTAATTCTCAGCTCTTCCAGGTGAAACCAACAGAAACCAGGGGGAACCCAACAGAGACCAACTTAAAGGATTATAGCAGAATTTACTACACTTTCTACTAAACTAGATATGCCAGTGGCAGGAACACACAAAACTGTTTACCTGCACTGCCTCGCTACTTTATGTTGCCTTTGAGGGAAAAAAGGGTTTCCCACCTGCTATTGTTTTTCATCATTTTGATAGCACTTTTAACGTGCAAGGTGCTTTATGGTTTTATTGTGTGCATTTCTACAATATCCTGGTGAAATAAAAGGGTCTGACAATTCACTTTTTACAAATGGGACACCGAGGATGGCAGTACATACTGTACAGGAGTTCCATGATTCAATCTTCTGATTTAAAACAAAACAAACCAAAATACCTAAAACGCAATTATGATAGCTTCAAATTTGGTCTGGAGTGGGGGAAAGACATTGTTTAACCTTTTCCCTCCAGACCATGTACCTAATCTTACTTGTAGGCCCAGGCTATTTTGGGAGGAAAGTTATTGTCGTCTTGCACCACTACCACCCAGCTTCATCTTTAAAAAATGTAAGAATATCCAATCAGCAGTTTCCCACATAACATAAAGTTTGACCCAGAATGAGAGAGAGAGAAACTCACCTGCGTCCAACCAATGAATCTATGTGAGTCTGCACAATTTAAATTGCGATGATCCATGTCAAAAACTGTTGATATGGAACCACTTAATTAAAGGGAAATCAATCTAATTTCATTGCTAAGTTCTGCCAAAATGATGTACTAGAAACAGGCACTGCTTCTTACTTTCAACATGTTTGTGACACTTCATAGGTGAGAACTGCCAGAAGATGCCACCAAAGATTGACTGTTGGATCTGCTGAGGCATGTAGTCAGGTGACCCATAGACTTCAGAATCCTATTAGCTCCCCAGTCTGAACAATCAGTTGAGAAGACTTGAAGTTCTCTACTCAGTACCAGGAGTTACTTGCTACATCATTCGCAGATATCAAATATGACTCCTGCATTTCCTACCTGCATGAGAACTCTACATTGTACTGCTGGCTCTGGTCTCCTCAACTTGTCTTTTACATTCCCAGTGCTGTTTTATCTACCATCCACTGCCTGTCAATTTTGAATCTGTGACTGGCCTCCCAACCTGATCCTATGCATATCTGAATCATATGAGCACCTGATGGTTTATAGGGTATGACAGGATATAGCCTGAAACTCTCTTCCCAATGATCTTGTTGCACAGCCAAACAAAATGGTGAGTTGGGTAGCAACAAAACAAGGACATCACAATGACACGGTAATTTGGATCTGGATTTACCACCTTCAGTTGCATTTCGGGATATGTAATGTTGGTATGCCAATGCTGTACACAACTGGAGTGGTATATAAGAGAGAAACAGCAGCTCTTGAGGTAGTGTGCTGGAGGCAGTGACTCCGAACACTCCTGGAAGAACACAGATGCAATATTCCAACTGATGGGTATTCAGAAGTAGTGGCAGAGAAAGAGAGGCCACTTAGTCAACACTACACTAGTATGTGCCCTGATATGGATGGTCCAACCTAGGTTGATCTTGTCAGATCTCAGAAGCTAAGCAGGACAGGCCTTGGTTAGTAGTCCGATGGAAGACCGCCAAGGAAATCCAAGGTTCTATACACAGGCAGGAAATGGCAAGCTACCTCTGTCTCTTCAGACCCTACAGAGGTGTTTATAAGTAGGCTACAACTTAATGGTCCTTTCCACCACCATTTCATTTTTGTGTCACTTTCTGGTTCCTTATACCCAGTTTACTGACAAAATATACACATTTCCAAATGTTTTCTGTACATCCAAAAATCAGCATTGGGCATTTTACACACACACTCACACACACACTGTATATATCAGCGATGTACTTATAAATGCTGTATAACTTATGCATACAAACAATCAATAATCCTATACAATGCAAACAGTAAAAGTAAAACCATTCACAAGTAAAAGTAAAACCATTCACAAAAGTATAAACAAAAAGAAGCAAAAGTGAAATAGAGGAGATGTGCTCATCTCCAGTCACTGCAGGATTCCTCTCTTCAAGGAGATTGAGCTGCCCTCTCTCCCTTGGTGTAACAGTCTGCGCATGCAAGTGCAGGTACCATCACCTATATCAGTGGTAGCACCTGGTCGCTCCTCTTCCTTCCCTGTGGTTGTCAGCTTTGGATTGGAAAATTCTTGGAGATCTGAGAGTGATTAAAATGTGCAATTTACTGCTAGAGCATATAGTGACGGCCACAGTTTTAAACGGGGGTTAGATAGATGCATGGAGGATAGGTCTATCAGTGGCTGATAGCCCTGGTGACTGAGGGGAAACCTCCACATTCAGAGGCACTAAACCTCTAAATCCCTGAGCCAGGAGGCAACACTGGGGGAAGGTCTCCGCCCTGTTGTTGGCTCTGTTGTTGGCCCTCCAGAGGAATTGGTCGGCCACTATGTGAGACAGGATGCTAGACTAGATGGACCATTAGTCTGATACAGCAGGGCTCTTCTTATATTCTTCTATGACTGGTGCATGGGGGGGTGGCTTTGGGAGAGAGAAGGAAGCTCAGCGGGATTGTCACATCCTATGATTCACATCCAGGTTCCCCCAACCCTTTCCTTCCTGTGAGGTTACTGTGAGGTTACTTCCGCCAAAATCCAATTTTTTAAACTTTTTTTTTTAAAAAACAAACATCTTATTGAATTTTCAACTGTTAACAAGAAAACTACAAGTTTAAAACAACAACATGACATGTTCTACCTTGTATTAATCACTGTTTTAAAAAAGCCCTCATAATTCTCTTCAGGTTTTTCTCAGTACTAAGGAGAAAAATCCAACCTGAAATTTTTTGGGATGACACAAGCCAACACCCATTCCATCCCTCTCTCAATCATCAACCAGACTCTAGATTTTAATGTCTTTGCATGTGACTTTCAATCAGTTTCTCCTAGTATCTATGGTATACTATAGGAGAAATCAAAGTCCTAGATCATCCATTCTCTATAGCAGCTCTAGAACTTCCATTTCTCTGTGACTCAGCTGTATGGTTCTTTCGGGAGAACTAATCTCTGTAGTCTGGAGATTAGTTGCAATTCTGGATGAACTTCAGGCTTCACCTGGAGGCTAACAACCCTTCCAGGCCAGAATAAAAAGGTAGGAAACTACTGGACTTGAGCAGCCAGTAGCTGCTGTTATCCTTACCCCAAGGAAGATACCCAGACAGACAGTGGTTATTCTTAGGACAAAACTATATAATACAGTCTCTAAAAGGTCAGTTCTATTGGACCACTCACACCACACACACACCTAGAAAATAATATTTATAGCACTGGGAAAAATGCAGAAAAGGGCAACTACAATGATAAGAGGAGGACACTCTCCCTCAAACCCCCTCCCCCCAGAGCCACTAACAGCACCGTGGGAAATAAGTAACTTTGTTTCCCACCATAGAGAACAATGAAGGGGATGGGGGCAACCTGTTTGGGGGCCTGTAGAATTGGACCCCCTGGTCCAATGTTCTTGAAACTTGGTGGGCATCTTGGGGAGGGGCTCCAGAAGCTACACCAGCCTCAAACCCCCTCCCCTCCAGCCCCCAGAATATACCCTATGATTTCACCATTGACTTCAATGGCCCATAGGATATAATAGGGCTGAAATTGACATTAACTGGCCAGAGGCTCCAAATTGGCTTGTACTGCCGAAATTGTCATGCAGAAGTCTTTCTGCCCGCTGAAATTGATTCTGCCTGATTCAGCCAAATCCAAATCCGCTGCGGTGAGGGGAAGAGAGAGGAAGAAGGATGAGTGGCAGATCCCTTTCTGATTACATCCTGCCAAAACTAGGGCGGGCATTATGAGGCCTAAACACACCAGAAAACCACCACAACTTCATAGTTAAGACCCGAACAAGTGATTTCTCCAATGATACCCAGAATATTGATTTGCATTCATACATGTTTTGGCAGAATTGTCCCACTGATCCACAGGCCCTGCTTGATTTCAGCCCTCAGAGGTATCTAGACATTAGTGGTAGTCCCAAATCTCCACCTGGCACCATACCACTCTACCAGCTCACCCAACTCTCAGAAGGTTTATCTTGTGCTTCTCTTTTGGTACACTGCCACCAGCTGGTTGATTGCAGAATTACCCACCAAGAGGACCAACACTTCCTGCTTCCCATCCATGTTGCTGATTAAAGGCTCCGCTTGGTGCCTATATTTCTCGCTACCCAGCAGCTGGTTACCAGAGGGACAGCTTACTGCACTTGCCTATTCCTGGAGGATTAATGATCCAGTGACAACTGCCTCACTTTCCCTGGTGCCTGTTCGAATAGTGTGTTCAAATAACGGAGATCTAAGTGGCACACAGGACAACTTACAGCATTTAGAATAGTTAAGAATTTATTAAAAGGAAAAAGCGCACACACATACAACAATGGACTGAACAATGAACACCAAAAAAAAAAAAATGTTGTAAAAATGTACTCCTCTGTACATGCACTAGCTAGTCTTATTCTAAGGCAGGCTCTTTCATCTTAGCAGATACAGTATTCTAAAAGCTTCCCACTGCCTTGGAATCTTTGTTTAGATTCCAGCTAGCCCCTTTGTCTGCTCCACATGGCAATGTTAGCCATCAAGATAGAGCCCAGGTGTGAGAGCTCCCTCCTCCAGATGGAGTCAGTCAGAATGGGCCCATTTTCCTCTGTGCCAAGGAATTTTATCTCTTCCCTCTGCCTAACACCTCTGTGGCTCAGTACTCCTCTTCTTGAGGTTGCCAAGAAGATTCTATCTAGGTCTCTGCCTTCCAAGTCTCTGTCACCATCTGGGTGTCAGATTCCAGCCATGTGTGAGCTGACCATTTCATTGTCTTTAGCCAAGAGGGTCATTTGCAAAGCTTTGATGGCTGGGTACTTGTCAGAGTCGTAGACAGGATGGCTGCTTGGGAGCAATTCTTCTTACCTGCCCTCTGCTGACTGAGAAAACATTTTTTTAAAGTGTGGGGGGTTTGCGAAGT
Source organism: Gekko gecko (assembly GCA_029375565.1). Classification (NCBI taxonomy): domain Eukaryota; kingdom Metazoa; phylum Chordata; class Lepidosauria; order Squamata; family Gekkonidae; genus Gekko; species Gekko gecko. The sequence continues at coordinate 104,881,406 of JAPDNY010000009.1, forward strand.
GATAACATGCATTTCTCCACGTGCACATGTAGTGCTTGCATATCTAAATCACAGATTTATGTGTTCTTCCAGGAGTAGTGTTAAAATTATGTGACTATTGGCATATATCTCTTCCTCCTGTGTGAATCAGAGCTAGACAGCCAGAACAGTACACTTGTTAGCATGTTGAACAAGGGCTGGGATGATCTGTGTTCAGATACCCATTCAGTCTTAAAGCCTGTTTGATGACATTCTGCCAGTCACTTTATCGCATTCTGAATTACCTTACAGGTTTGTTGGGGGAGCAAGATGAAGGGGAGGAGAACCTTTGTATTTCACCATGAGCTCCTTGGATGAAGGGTGGAAGAGCAGAGAATTGTACGTAACAGGTCTGACATCTGAGGCTATCAATGTGATAGAGATACTGGGTTCCCACTGTTCCTACTGTAACCCTCCTCTGAGCCAAATGTAAATCCACCCCTAGGGCTGCAATCCTATTAAAACTCTCCTGGGAGTAAGCCCCCTTGGATATAAGGGGACTTACTTTTGAATAGACCTGCATAGAATCACTCCCTATTTCCAGTGTATTACTTTTCATACATTCTTATATCCTTGTGGAAAACTGATTTCTCTTCTGTTCAGATTGAGATGAAATAAAAATGCAAACTTCATACTATGTGGATGCGGGCACATTTTCAAAATGCTTAAATTACTCTGGGTCTTCTTTTTTGAAGTAGTTAAAAGCCCACTGGAATATATTTACAGCTCAGATTTCCCCCCCCTGCTTGCAAATTAGGCATTAAGAGTGTTGTTTGAATAGGCACTCAAAATATCAATTATGCCACCTAGCAGCACATCTCACCGCTGTTCTCCCCTAAAGACAAAAAACCTCATGAAGCTGCACTATATCTTAAAATCCCAACATCAGATATCTTCGACATATTAAATGCCATTTTCTTATTTGCATAGTTCTTGGAGACTGGTTCTCTGAAACAAGGGCTGTTGAAACACAGAAAAATAAAGTCCGTGCTTCATTGCAATCTGTCCCTCTTGGTACATTATTTCAGTAGTGTCTACAAGTAAAGCAGAATTATGACTTTAGTGCAGATGAAAAAGCCCTAATTCTAGGTTTCATCATTTTCCTTGTTTTCCATTTTGTAGGCTTCATCAAATTAGGTTTGCCTCCATACATTTTACTATGCCTGGGGGAAATTATTGATAGACCTTGATATTCTAGAAGATATTATTAGAGCCCGAGCTTCTTGTTGCTTTATTTGGCTGGCATCTCTTCAATAATAGGAAGGCACTGAATGCAAATAAATAACCAGTGTTTGTGTAATTCAGCTAACTTATTCACAGGGAATATAAAATACAAGGCTGAAGCTGAAGGGGAGGGGAAACAACCACCCTCAGAGTTTCATGTATCAGAGTTTTTTAAAAGTGAATTTGGGTGTGAGGAGTTCTCAATATATTGTCTTTTTTCACATTACAAGAAAATGTGCAATGTGTCTTCCTCTTTCAGTTTCACTCAGAGTTTGTTAGTCAGCTTCTGCTGCAATGTGCAGTCTACTTGGACTTTGTTGTCTCTATATTAACTCCCCCCCACTTGCCATAGAATGTGTCTAAGAACAAAAAGAAAAGACACAAAACAAAAAAGAAAAACTCTTCATTTATAGACATTTTGTATCATTGTTGCTTGAAACCATGCCTCAGCAATTTATGCTATCAGGGTTACCAAATAATCAAGCCCCAAAACTAGGATTCCGGTCAATGGACGTTATGCCACCAGTCTCAAGGGAACAGCATTAAGGACCCCTCATTTGTGGATAATTTGTGGTTAATCACAGCATGCTTACACAGGTTTTAACAAGAGTGCAAGTGATCTCTTATTGATCTCTTACAATCTTCAGCCTTTCCAGACCTATAATCCCCAGGTGGCAGCATGTAACCAATGTGAGTATCTGGCAGAAAGTCACATGTCAAAAGTTGCAGAGTCTCTGAACCTATCTGTACATAAAAGGAATTACTTCCACCAATGAATGACCTCACCTCATCATCCTGCTTCTCCTCTCAGCATGAGTGAAAACGAAGGCAGGAGGCTGCAATCAGACGGCAGGCTTGGCGTGGTCTGGCTAGACCTATAATTTCTCCAGAGCTATTTGTTCTAGAGAGGGTGCAACCAGACACACCACCCTTTTTTCTTTTAAAAAGTCTACTTTGCACATGCACAAAACTGCCTATTAGCCAGAAGTGAATATGTGGTTATGTGCATATTGCTAACTGTGGAAAAAAATGGCAGCCAGGGAGTGGAAGTCGCAGATCTCACAAATGGCTTGAGTGTACAATGGAGCAATCAGGCACCAGGAAGTGCATGGTGGAACAATTCAACTTGTAAATACCAGACTTTCTCTGGTGTCGGCAAAGTCAGGGGTGAGGACAGGGGGGGCAATCACTGGGGAACAGAAGATAGGGGTGAGGACAGGGGACTGGGGAATAGAAGACAGATGTTGCTGTCTGGATGTGCACATTAAATCCATTAGGGAAAAGGGATGGCATCAGACCAAACAGCTCATCTGATTGCACCCATATACTTGCAACAGGTACTTCCAATAAGCAGTGAAGGAATGCTGACTCTGTAGGAACTCACAACCCAACAGGGGCTTCATGACCCACCTGGGCTTCCCAACTCATGGGATGAAGACCAATGCCTTTGGGCACTCATAGATGCCAGCTTCCCATGTGCTCAACTAAAGGCAACTAAAGAAGGGCTGGACCATTACAGAGGCTTATAAATTCTCCATAATAATGGAGAAACTAGACAGAAAGTACCATTTCTCTTTCTCCCAAAATAGTACAGCTCATCACTACACAATGTAGTTATGGCCAATAATTTCAGGATAGAAAAAGGGAGTACTTCTCTACTCAGTAAGGAATTGAATCGCGGAATTCACTGCCAGTGGATATAGTGCTAGCCACTAACACAGATGGCTTTAAAAAGGCACTAGACAGATTCATGGAGGATGGATTCATCAGAGGTTATTGCCATGATGGCTAAGTGAAACTTCCATATTCAGAAGTGAATACTAATTCAGGGGGAGACTATAGTCTGTGTGCCCTGGCCTGTGAGCCTTGTGGAGCATCTAGCGTTTCTATTAAAGTGGCTTCCAGGGAAAAGTTTTGACAAGATAAAATAATACAAAAGTTCTTTTTTAAAAAAATATCACCAGCCTAACACAATTAGCAGCATCACATCAGTCAGTCGTAAAATAGCAATATTAAGTTTGTGTTACCAACCAATTGACATCTTCACCCACACAGACTGCAAACAAAGAGCTGATTCATAAGACCTTTTTTAAGGGGAAGGAAAGGGCTGGATGAAATAAGTATGAAATAGGGTTGATTTTTTAAAATTATAATTTTAATTTATTTTAGTGAATGCTGAATATCTATGTGTGAGCAAATTTGCCCCATTGCCTACATTGCCTTTAAAAAACCTTATACAGAGAGAGTCAGATTGTCCATCTGTATGGCTTTGTACTACTGATAAGCAAAAAGGTTATCCGACTTAATAACAAATCCACAAGGCAAATTTATCATGCACAAGCTTTTTTTGCAAAGCTAGACTGTATGTAACATAAGTCTATTTACTCCCCATGTAACTTATCTATAAATGCTTTGAATAAACAACTTTTTTCCCCAAGAGCCAAATAAGTATGAATAGCAAAACTGCATCCATTTTAAGAGAAGTCTGTTGCCTAGGACATATTCTTTCTTTTTAAGAAGCTGTTTGATCCAAGAATGGATAGATGGAAATAGCTGGTGGTGACTAGCTTTATGGCACCAAACGTTTAAGAAGCTTTGTATGTTCTAAACATTATTCATGCCAACAGTTATGATTATTTTCCATCTGTAATTACTTTTCAATTGATGGAAAACTCAAGATATCATCAACCTTTGCTCCTTTGATACCAACAGCAGACTTAGAGTATACATCGGGGGGGGGGGCAGGTTGTATGGGGAGAGGTATGAAAAAAGGTGACGGAAGAATATGCTCTTGAGTGCAGAAAAAAACCTGACATGGTCGTTATTGGACATTCCCTCGTCTTATCTGCTTGTATTTTTCACTTTCAAGTTGATAACACCCAGGCCAAGTTAAAATACAATGATATTTCTGCCATTCTCTTTGGAGTTCATTGTGACTTTTTTATCATCAGCAGAAATAGATGGCGACTGAATTAAGCAGGGGTTGCGGAACTTGGAGGTGGCGATAACAATACAAATGGATTTTCTCTAACAGAGAAAAACAGCTGTCTCCATTATTTGAATGCTTCACCTTTCTCCGTTCCATTAATTGGGTCTTTGATCACAAGCTGAGGTGGAGAGGCCCTGATAAGAAATAGGTTATTAGTAAAGTAGCCTAAAGGAATGAATTGGGCCAAGTACTTGCTACAGAAGATGAGATAAACCAGTAATGCTTGTGTGTGAGAGTGGAAGGGAGCGATAGGGCCCTCCGACTGCACTGAACCGCTTGCAGAGGGAGAAGACTAATACTCTCGTGCTATGATAGCTAATAGACGATATAAATTTAGCTCCTGGGAATGGAATAGGATGAAAATTCTATAAAGGGTTTTCTATAAATGGCTTACACTTTTATATCAAACTGTGTCAGAGTATTCACTTAAAAAAACCAGTTTCTTGATCTCACTATGTTGAACACAACTGGAGGCTTTCGGTATAAGGGGGAGAAATTACTGTTAATTTTTTTTTCCACTGAGGCATTAATAAGAGCACACTTTGAAGTGTGGTAAAGCTATATTGGAGGAATTAAATTTGATTGAATCTAAGCATGTTTATTTTTTAAAATTTCTGCCAAGACGGCATTGAGTAATTTGTAATTCTTCATTGGAAAATCTTCAGGAACTTGCGATCGTGTAATCCATTTTTTAAAAAAAAAAATGCTGAAGAATATTACCGCAGGGGACAAGGCCATATTGGTCTGTTGTTAATGTACTGGAAAGAGGTACTATGGAGAAAACAGTTAATATTAAATTACGAACACAAGGTTATCTTTCTGCTGCACATGCTCCACTGCCCTAGGCAGGGGTAATCTGTTAATAGCATTCAGCCAAAATGACACTATTAAAGAACTGAAGCTACACTTCTTTTGCAACTGAATGATGTATAAAGCTAGGCTTCTGTCATCCAAGATGCTACATATTAGCTACGCTGCTAAAAAGTGACACACAACCAACACTTGATAGAACTGCTAACACCCACCAACACAACTGAAGGGCTGCACGTCACTGAGAAAGGAGGCCAAGGTGTGATGGTGACTGGTCTAGCTTTTAGTTTAAGCTTCTGTTCTTCAGTGACAGTTACATTTTATGTACCAACAAGCTGTGGACTCACAAGGACTTGCAGGGGTATCTCATTTTTCCTTCCCCACTATTTCTTCTTTCCCTTCCCAGAAAGCCCCCATAGCTTCTACCCTTTCCCCGCTTTTCTCCTTCCCCCCATCTTCAACTTTCCCTCCTCCCCACACCAACAGCCTTTACCAGGAAAACTGTGGCTAAGTTGCACAGTGCTGGTTGCCAAACCAGGCCCAGTAGCATAGTATGGAAACCACAAGGTTTCCCCCCCATGCCCTCACCTTTCCCTGCTTCCTTTCCTCCTTACCAACTCCCCAATCAACCTACCTTTTATCTACACCACCCCCCATCTTTCGCTATATTTATTATTTATTTGCTTCATTTATATCCCACCTTTCCCTGCAATGGGGACCCAAAGCAGGTTACATCATTCTCCTCTTGTCCATTTTATCCTCACAACAGCCCTGTGAAGGGCTGAGAATGTGTGACTGGTCCAGGGTCACCCTGTGAGCTTTCACAGCAAAATAGGGATTCAAACCTGGGTCTCCCAGATCCTATTCTGAAACTCTAACTATTACACCACACTGGCTTTTGTGGGGTGACTGCTGTTGAACAGTAGCAAGCAGCCAGTCCTGTGTGAGTCATGCAAGTTATGTGGTATCAAGTCGTCCGGTGGTTGCTACAAGGTCTGACTTGCTGAGTCTTCTCTCAGTGGCAAAAACAGCCCTGGAAAGGCCCCTGCCTCCTTCCCCTTCCTTTTACCAACAAATCCAAGGCTTGAAGACTGGCAAAACTGTACAGTGACCACTGACAGGATATTTGTTTCTTAAAGCCACAGGCACTGCTTTTATCATTGTTGGGGCTAACCACCTTTTTTTTAGATTTCAGATTTTTTTACAAACCTGATGCTTTTTTCAGATTTGTAGAAAGATCTGTCTTGTCTGTTTGTGGTTCAAATCTCCAAGTATAAATATTCACAGATCTGGCCATGATGAGAATTAGATATCTTGAATTGTAATGTTCCTCTTGAAATAGCTTGGAGTGGGTACTGATGTTTGAAATTACATCTACTGAGTAGAGAACTGCAAGAAACTTGCAACATCAGTCATCCCATTTCCCTACCTTTGCTTATTGCCCTCTCTCTCATTGCCCCTTCGCTCAGTCTCTCTCTTTCTCCCACTCTTATTCTTACTTGTGTCTTTCTTTCTCTTTCTCTTCTCTCTCCATCATTCCTACTTTCTGTCTTCTCTTTTTCTCTTTCTCCCTCCACCACCCTTATAACTCTCTCTCTCCCTATCTCCTTCTCTTTTTCTGGCCATGCTCAGTGAAGCCTCAATCAGCCAGCCATGGGGAGGAAAGCCACATGCAGTCCTGTGATACCTTTGGGGAGATTCCTCACTTTTTGATAGGGCTGTGTCCAGCACAACTCCCAGGCCTGTATCTCCACTGATAACGGGCCAGGCAGGACTCCCAGGCTGGTTGCCAGTGGAAACATGCACAACACAGCTCCCAGGTTACATCAGCAATGGTATGCCCAGTGCGGCTGCCACTGGGCCCAGCACAGATCCTGGGCTGCTGCACCTGCACTGCCGAGCCCAGCATGGTTCCTAGGGTGCTATGCCACTGATGTCAGGCCCAGCATGGATCCAGGGCTGCTGTGCCTCCACTGACAGGCCCAGCGCAGCTCCCAGGCTACCATGCCACCGATGTTGGGACCAGCATTGTTCCTGAGCTGCTGCGTTACTGGAGGTAAGTGGAGGTAAGCTGGGATCATTTTGTAGAAAAAGAGGTGCAGGAGTTTATTAGCATAACTCATTAGCATAACTTAGTTGCATATGCCACACCTCCTGACATCACCGGAAGTGTATCAGAAGGCAACACCCACCACTCAGGCTCCACTGGACTCTTTTGGATTGCTAGCTATGGGGGGGGGGGATACGCAGATCTGCCCTCAGAAAGGAGGGAGAGCTTGTACCTGAATAAACCTTGATCTTAAAGGTGCCACTGGACTCTTCTGGATTGCTAGCTATTGGGGGGGGGGGATGCGCAGATTTGCCCTCAGAGGACCTAAATCAACCTTGATCTTGAAGGTGCCACTAGATTCTTTGGATGGCCGGCAAGCGCAGGAAAGTGTGTGGCTGCTTGTTGGTCAAGGATGGCAGTGCAAAGGACACAGATGGCCTTGAGCAGGTAGGGGGCCAGGGTGGCGGCAGGGCAGAGGTGCAGGAGGAGGCCAAGTAAGCACAGGAGGCCGGGGTGGAGCTCCTCACAGGCCTCGTGGGAGTAGCTGGATCCCACTTTGCAGAGGTGCCACGCCAGGGCTGGCATGAGGATGGACAGAGCATGGGTGGGCTGGATGCCATGGCCCAGGCAGTGGCAGAGCAGCTCAAGGGCCGGTTTGTGGCAGCGCTCCGCTGGGTCAGCCAGTGGGCTGGGAAAGGTGAGGGGGGCTGCTGGGAGCACGGGGTGGGCTTACTGCATGTGTCCGCCCCCTGGGCTCTACTGCCAGAGCTTTGCTCCTGTGCGCTCCTGCAGGAAATGAGTCCTGGAGGTAAGTAATTGGGGGGGGAGGAATTAACCCCCTGTGTATTTTTATTTTCAGATTTTTCTGCAATTCTGGGGAGTATCTCAAGTTTGTCAAAAGAAAATCTCTTTAGCCTCCACATGGTCCCAATCCACAGATTTAGCTATCCACAGATGAGGGCCACAGGTGGCTCATAGTATATAGAAAATCGATTAAAATATTTACATATTGGCAACTTGGTCCTATCATCATTTATGACCATGGAGACATAACCAAAGCACAGGAACATGTACATCTTCTCCAGTCACCTCACAGGAGAGGACAATATTTACCTTCCATTCCCAGTGCTTCTAATAAACTGGCACAAGTTTCCCTGACACTCTGGTGGTCTCTATCAACTGTTTCAGAACCTATATTCTCTATTACTGACCTCAGTTTCAAAATTCATATACAATGTCCAGAGTGCTGGGTTCACATTTTTAAAGTATGGTGACTCCGCAATAAAGGATTTTATTCTTGCAACAAGTCTGTACTGGGTACCCTCCTCCCTTATAGAGGTGAGGGGGAAGGTGTGGCTTGCCATGGCTGATGAGAGGGGAGAGCCTCTCATCTTTCCTCTGCATGCAGCACCAGGAATGGGACGGTGTGAAGGAAGGCCATACAGGATCTTGCAACCCCGCTGTCCAACTATATGTGCTTCCTTTAATGACATTGTGCAGGCTATGTTAAAGAAATATCTTCTCTTGGTGCTTTCATTCCAGCCTTTCTTCCCCAACTGATACATGTACATACAGGTGTACAAAATCATTAAGGGGCATATGTTTGAAGTAGCCTCTTAATGCTGCCAGTACTTCTTTCACTCTTCAGCCTGCAAAGCTTTATTCTCAATATGACTACTCACATGAGAACCTCACAGATGCTCTGCTACATACACTCTCTGCATTAATGGCTGCCACTTGAGGGAATTGAGGAGAGAAAAGAAATTCACATATTTCAGCATAATGAATTTGGATATTAAGCAAATACCACGTTACTACTAGCTTCATTTTAATCTTCAAGTGCAGAATCTGGTAATCAAAGTTAACAAAAATGGAATGAAAGACGACCACTTATAAATGCTCTTGGTTGCATTGAAGGCGATAAATATGGATTCTCAAGAATATGTTGTGAGAGAAAGAGCGCGTGAAGCAAGACTGGATGATTCATTTGCAGACACTGAATACAAAATGATGCTTCAGTCAAACAGGAGGCCCAGTGATGCTTATTAATTGATTATAAATCACTATAATTATATGTTAGCACAAAAGATGCTGCAGAGTTATTTTTCCCCAAGAAAAGATGGCAGTGCCTTGATGATGTGACATGTTTTAACATAAAACAACCCAGTTCAACAATCAAAATCTGAGTGCACATACCAATTTATTGCATGGCCAATTTATTCACCACCTATTTATTGACATTTCTATTTATTCTGATCCTAAAGGCTCCAGCCCAGTAACACCATCTGAAAGTGCTAAAAGGGCCTTTCAAAGTTTAAAAATTATCTTGTGTTTGCTGAAATACCAGCAAATTATATCACTTTTTTAAAAAAAAATGCCTGGCTTTGAAGTCATGTGGATTTTCACTAGAAATCTATAGGCAGGAAACAGAATGCCTCTTTACCATGATCCATGGTGCTTTCCCTATAGGGTCAATGTGGCCACTTGTGAAGTTTGGCTAAGATACAAACAGCATGGCTACTAATGTGGTTTATTAAGCAGAATTGCCAACTGTCACTGTGTGATGGCGGAGGGAGAGGAGGGGAAACTCCTGCTCTTACACAGCACCAGGAGGTGTTTTTCTATGTATATATTTATTTGTTTACGAAATTTATACCATGGCTTTCTTCCTTCATGAGGGCCACCAAGATGGCTAACAGATTAAAAACTGACATAATAAATCTTAAAAACCATTAAAACCAAACAAAAGCACATCAATCAAACAACTAGAGAGACTGTGGCTCAGTGGTAGAGCATCTGCTTGGTATTCAGATCCTAGTTTCAATCCCCAGCATCTCCAGTTGAAAGGACCGGGCAGTAGGTGATGTGAAAGACCTTCACCTGAGACACTGGAGAGGTGCTGCTAGTCTGAGTAGACATGGACCAAGGGTCTGAATCAGTATAAGGCAGCCAGTTAAAATGCACAAGAACATAAAATACAGATGCATAAAAATGACAATTGGAAGGGAAGGTGACATTGTATAGCCCAGTCTTGTCAGATCTTGGAAGCTAGGCAGGGTTGGTACTTGGAAGGGTGAACACCAAGGAAGACTCTGTAGAGTGTAGAGGAAAGCAATGGCATTCTCACTTGCTTTGAAAGCCCATTGCCGGGGTCACTATAAGTTAGCTGTGACTTGACAGCACTTTACACACACACAAATGCCAGTTAAAAACAGGGCAGGTAGGTGGTTCACATAAGGAATGCCAATCAAAACAGCATCAGGTGGAAACAGAAGGGGACAGGTGAGTGTTCCAGAGGTTTCATGCCATGACTGAGAATGCTCTTTCCTGGTTTGCCACCCACCTAATCAAAGAAGGCGGGGGCAGCTGAAGCAGGTCCTCGGAAGATGACCATAGCAGTTGAGTACGTTCATATGGGAGTAAGTGGTCATCCAGGTATGTTGGGCCCATGCCATGGAGGACCTGAAAGGGCTTTGAATTGTGCCTGGAAACTGATTGGGAGCCAGTGTAGATGGGTCAAAAAAAAATGGAGAGATACATCAACATCCTGGCTTCAGCACTCTGCACCAACTGAAGTTTCTGAACACTTTTCAAATGAGGCCCTTCAGAGAGTGCATTACAGTAATCCAATATAGATGCAACCAGGGCATGTACCTCCATGGCCACATCTTTTCTGCCGAGGAAAGCCTGCAGCTGGCTAAGCAGTTGAAGCTGACAAAGGCACTCCTGGCCAGGGATGCCATTTGCTTATCTAGCAGTAGGACCGGGTCCAAGAGGACCCTGAGACTACTGACCTGTTCCTTCAAGGGAAGTGTAGCTCCATCCAGAACAGATTAAATCCCTTAAATCCTGGGTCAGACTTTCCACTCACCAGTAACTGAGAGCCAGTTTGGTGTAGCAGATAAGAGAGTGAACTCTAATGTGGGAGAACTGGGTTTGATTCCCCACTCCTCCACATGCAGCTGCTGGTGTGACCTTGGGTCTGTTATAAGTTTTTTCAGAGCTGTTCTCTCAGGAACAGTTCTCAAGAGAGCTCTCTCAGCCACACCTAGTTCACAGGATGTCTGTTGTAGGGAGGAGAAGGGAAAGGGATTGTAAGCCACTCTGAGACTCCTTCGGGTAGTGAAGGGTGGGGAAGAAATCCAATCTCTTCTCTAACAATCCCATGGGGTCAGAATTAAGCTTCAGTTTATTATCCATTATCAGTTCCAAAAGTGCCTCCAGATACCAGTTGAGGGTCTCTATAGCTTCCCTTGGGATTGACCAGAAGCACAAGATACTGCTGAGTGATATCCACATATTGGTGACAACCCAGCCCAAATTTCTAGATGACCTCACTTGGTGGTTTCACATAGATGTTGAAAAGAGTAGTGGTAAAGATGGAACATTGTGCAGCCCCGCGCATCAAAGGCCAGGGAGCTGAACAGCAGCTTGGAAAGGATCCAAAGCGTCCTATGAAGGCAGGGGACTTCAAAGACAGTACCATGCAAGTACACCTTAGATGACTGACGAGTAGTCAATAATTTCAGCAGCTAGTATTCATATCAAGAACTGCTGTGATGTTCCCTGTAGTCACTGCTGCCTGCATATATGTAAGGGCAGAAATTTCCTGATTTCTCTTTAGACTTAGCTTGCAGATATAGATTTGCCAACCTCCAGCTGAAATGGATGCTTTGAAGGGCGGACTGTATGGCATTATACCCCACTTAGGTCCCTCCTCTTTCCAGACCCTACTGTTCCTAGGCTCCACCCCCATCTCCAAGAATTTCCCAACCTGGATTTGCCAACCTTATGGCAAAACCAGCTAGTGCACTGCCTTTCTAGCTGCCACTGGATAAAAAAACCACCTCTTATGTTTCTGTCTAATTCATAGTCTTGGTTCAGACATCATGCAGATCCATGCTTTAATTAAACCAACACTTTTTAGCATGATTACCTGAATGCAAGACTCTAGTTGTGGTTGGTTAGGGTATGTCAGACTTGGTTTAAGGTTGGTCTATTAACTATAGTGTTTGTGTGTCATGCAAACGAGATGTAAGCCCTAACCACAAATTATAGTGAACATATGTATAATCCATATACAGCATACACTTGATTGTTCTTGGTATGTGCATTGATTAATTCTCATGTTACGCTCAACACATGTGCAGCTGAATGTGTAATGCAGACTCTACATTCACCTAGGTATCCGTCCCCAGTTTCATCTGTAAAGTGAATGTGTTACCAAGAATTCTTCCTAAACATGTGCCATTGGCCCACAACTCCATCATGGTTTAATTCATATAATCTCACCTTTCCTGGGAGAAAACGGCGGTTTCAGAGGGTGGGCTCTATGGCATGACATCCCTGTTGGGCTTCCTGCCCTTCCCAAACACTGCCCTCCTCAGGCACTCTCCTCCAAATCTTCAGGAATTTTCCAAACCAGAACTGGCGACTAATCTGGCATTAAATTTGGCAGTGACAATGAAAAAAGAAAGGACAGAAGGGTTTAGACTGTAGCATGTCAGGCTAAGCAATTGTGGGTATTTGGAGCTCCAGCTGGTGACATCTACAAACCTCCAGCAGAACCCTTTTGTGGAGTACTTCCTGTTTTGCTGCTACTTCTGCAGGGGACGCTGGCATCAGCCTTTGCTTAGTGATTTTACAGTGTGTGTGTCAAGCATGTTGCAATGGATTTGTTTTCTGACAATGATTCTTTGGCTACAGTGCTACAAAACTGTTGTCTTGGGATCAGTAAAAATAACACTGTTTAGCATAGATTCACCAACACAAAGTAAGTAATGTGGACTTCAATGACAAAGCTGTGCAAAATTCGAGATTAGCAAAGATTGCCCTATGTTGTGCAATATCTTTTCCTTCTGATGCCATTCCTAATTATTGATGGTGTAATGCAGATCAATTTATCTTTGCCCTCTTGTAGGCTCCTTTTATTTCATATTTTATAAATAATCACCATTGAAACAGAGACTCATCAAAGTCATTGTACCATGTTTATCTGAACAGAACTTATTTCAGTCATCATTAGTACGTCAATTATGCCTTCCTGCAAAAGCATTAATTCCCCCACAATTGCTATTGTAGATGTACCATTTATTTTTCTCTTAAAACACTATTTTTCTTTCTCCACTCCCCCACTCAACAACTTGAGAATGACACTTCTGTTCATTTAAAGATTTTTTACTTCATTTCATATAAAGAATAACCTTCATGACATAACCCTGCAACCAAGTATCAAACATCCTTTTTTAATTAATGCTCTAAAAGCAAACAAGGTCTCACCCCTGGAAACCCATAAAGAATATTATGGAATTATGGCTTTTATATTCCCAAAGGGAGAATGGCTTTAAAAAAAAATCTAATCTGCTTACATTTGCAACACATCTGCAAAAATGTAATTTTAATTATTTAATGTTAATTATTTAATGTTTTATGATATTTATCTTTTATGTTGTGTGCTGCATCAAGTGGATGTTTGCCCAGATTGCCTGGAGGCATGGGCTGAGTTGTCACCAATATGTGGATGAAACCCAGCTCTATCTATTGTTGGGTGGCCAGTCTGATTCTACGCCGGAATATCTGGACCGGGCGTTACAAGCTGTGTCCAGTTGGCTTAGACTGAGTTGATTGAAACTGAATCCAATGAAGATGGAGGTCCTGTGCCTGAGCCAGGGTGGCCCGGGGGTAGGGATCCCACTCCCGACCTTTGATGGGGCGCAGTTGGTGTCAGTGCCAGATGTTAGAAGTCTGGGAGTGCTTTTGGACCCTTCCTTAACAATGGAGGCCCAGGTAGCAGCCACCGCCAAGTCAGCCTTTTATCATCTCTGGCTGATCAGGCAGTTGGTTCCCTTCCTCGAATGCAACAATTTAGCAACAGTGATCCATGCGATGGTCACTTCAAGATTGGACTACCGTAATGCTCTCTACATGGGGCTGCCCTTGTCCCAAATCCAGAAGCTGCAGTTAGTGCAAAATGCTGCAGCCAGGCTGTTGATGGGTCTCCCTATGTGGGAGCATATCCAGCCTGTGCTAAAAGCATTGCACTGGCTGCCAATAGCATACCGGATTCATTTCAGGGTGCTGGTCTTGACCTTTAAAGTCCTTTATGGTCAGGGTCCAGCATACCTAATGTCAGGGTCCAGCATACCATACATCCCTCAGAGAGCACTGTGTTCAGGGGCCCAAAACCAGCTGGCCCTCCCAGGCACCAAAGATGCTAGGCTGGTGATAACCAAGGCCAGGGCTTTCTCAGTGGTGGCTCTGCACTGGTGGAATGAGCTCCTGGAGGAGATCAGGGCCCTGCGGGACCTCCTACAGTTTCGCAGGGCCTGTAAAATGGAGCTCTTCCACCAGGTGTTTAATTAGGAGCTGCACCAAACACCTGAAAAGTGACCTTGTGCCTACAATTTACAGCCTGTGCTCACCACATACATCATCAGATCAACTGAGCTACTGTGAAAATGTCATCATGATTGCCACCTAAGTAGTACTGTTAATCTTGAAACTTCTTCGCTCTCACTTTACTTAAATATTGTTCCAGCACTTTAGGATAACTAATATTTAACTGTTATGGTATTTTAACTATATTTATACATGTACTTTTATGTAAGCTGCCCTGAGCCTGCCTTGGTGGGCTGGGCGGGGTATAAATCGAATGAATGAATGAACGAACGAATGAATGAATGAATGAGAGGCAGCGTAAAAATATTCTAAATAAATAAATAATAAATAACCTGCTGTATTCTGTTTTAAGGAGTAACAGTTGAACATCAAAGCCTGAATCATTGTTTTCCCTGGCCCACTATTCTTTTGGTATTTGTTTGTTTTTTGTACTCAGTATGCAGTCTGATGTTGAATTCTAGAGAACTTGAGTGATTGCACATTGTTTTGTGAGATTTTATACAACATTTGTGTTTAGGAAATGAAATATAAGATTCAACTTTCTATAGTCAAACGGACTTTAAAGTAATGGATTTTTTTTTTACTAGTCATCTTGAAAAGGGCAGAACCTCTCAGCATCCAATGATAACAGTTGGAATGGTTGATTTAATACTCTAACTGCTTAGACATACATTGGCTGAGTTCAGACTGGCAGTTTGCCCCGCTATAGCCACGTGTGAGCAACGTTTCACAAGCAGTTTAATGGGGCCGTTCACACAGGCACATCTGTCTGGCGTTCCCCACCCGTAGTCAACCCGTCGTGTACCACTTCACTCCCATGTTTAAAAGATACTTGGTGAAAGTGGTAGCAAATCCCGGAGAGTGCGTTCATCCCGCTTCATCCCGCTTCTGGGAAGTGTGAACGCTAACCCGAAAAGCTGGGAACAACCCGTGGTAATAATGTCTGCCGGGTGTTTCCGTGCATAAGGTGCACTTGATTGCCCTGGAGAGGCAGCAGCGATATGATTAGATGTGCTCCATTCTACCACCCAATGCGGTGCCAGAGCAACAGAATCCTCCCCAAATTGCCCGGATGCGCACATAGCCGAATTACCAGGAAAAAGCCATTTACAGCCGGGCCTCCGGGCCAGCAGTCTGAATGCTCCCTCACACTTCCTCCCGGTATGCTCTCACATAGTGTACAGTGTGACCAGGAAAACCTGGAACAGTTTGTTCTGGGTCTTTTTTGCAATGACTTCCACCCGCTTCAAACTGCCAGTCTGAACTCAGCCATTAAGTGGCAAATGGTCTCACAAAACTTCTCAGTGATTGGCAATCAATCATTAACATTGGTTATCCAAAATCTACACTCTCCATTACATTCCTCTTCTACACCCTTAATTTTGATAATCCTTTAAATTATTATAAATGTATACCTTTTGCTATATTCCATTTTTTGGCCAACAGAACAATCAATCACCATGTATAATTAAACAATTATTGTTTGTTCTTTTATATATACCATGTATGAATTTCAGTTATCAGCATGACTGCAAAAATAATTCTACAAAGTAAAGTATACAACTTAGCAGTACATTCAAAATAATAATATAGCTCCCAATTACAAAAACAATCCAGACAAACGACGGAGTTCTACGTGTCCTTCATCAGGTTTGTCCTTCTGTTGTTGTTTTTTCACAGGCATGAAGTGCTGCAAGCCATATTTCAAAATGCTAATTCTTATACACTTTTTGCTGTGTGCTACAGCACTTAGTTTCTGGTGACTGGGGAGCTCCTCTAGCAGGCTTTAATGTGACAAGGTCTACAGGATATTGTAATTGGCTGAGCCTCCCTCCATGGTCTTGTTAACAGTACCGTGGTCTTCTTTGTTGTGATATCCCATTTTTTGCCAAGTTCATGTTGTCATTTTTCTAAATTAAAACTGTAATACCACCATATTTTATCTGCCTATTTTGTCCCTGTAGTAAGCAAATAAACAAGCACTGCACAAATAATGCAGACCACAAGTGCTCAAAAAGTTATGCACAAGAATCAATTTATATAAGAGGACCACATATATCAGTGAAACCAAAATTACATCATATCATGTGCAGGTCCAAAAATAGTACAAGTCCATAAATGGTATACAAACAAAATGAGTAGTACAAGTCCATAAATGGTACACAGACAAAATGGACAAAGACTCTGGATTTTGATCTTCGTTTTGATAATTCTTCTTCAATAAATTCACACTACTACAATTGCAATTAAAACCAAATAATTATTATCATATATTACAGCCAAACCCACGTTCTGAAGACTAACAATTTTTATTTTTTTTACCTTCATACAGTACTCATAGTGTACAGAAGACACTTAGAAGGAAAAATCCTTAGTATAGCACTCACAGTGTATAAAAGCCTTCAACTCAATATTACAGGAAAAATTCTGAAACAAGGAAAAATAAGGAAAATGCTCTTATAATATTATTATTTGCAGTTACAATATACAAAGAAATATTAAAAGGGTCACTATGCTCACCATTCCTATTATAATCATTTAAAGCCGGGCATCCAGTCAACAATAGCACATGCTCTGCAATAGTCGGTAAGCCTCAAAGAATAGTCAACACCCAAGGCTTAATATACTATAGCTAATCTCTATTAGGCACCATGGCAGTCAAAGGTTTAAGGTGACAAAGAGTTGAAAAAAACATTACTATTTCTACTCATAAGTAACAACTATGTAGTAGCAACTCATAAGTAGTAGCCAAGTTCCAATCATTGATTAAAACCATAAGGGTAAATGAAAAAACCAGTAACTATTTCTACAGCTAAATTATAGAAGAAAGTTGCAACAACTCATAAGTAACAGCCAAATTCTAATGATATGTCCCTGTAGTAAGTACATGGAAGGTTGCCCAGACTCACAATATCTAACTTATAGCCATATTGTGTCATTGATTTTTAAACTTCAGTCCAGATTAGGCAAAAATTAATATATCACTGTAAGCATTTCAATTGATTTCTTAATGAAGCGACTCAGAGGCACAGCCAGAATGTCACAGTTCTCTCCCCATCTCCAAACACAAAGTGACTAGCAAGCAGTTACCATGAGAAATCTATCTAAATCAGTTGAAATAGGTTTGGGGAGCTCTCACATTGATTACTGCAATGCATTCTATATTGGACTTCCCCTGGCTACTGTTCAGAAGCTACAATTCTTCCAGAATTGGTTATGCTACTGTTAAAAAGTATTTCCATTTTCATTGTTCCCTTGGTTGCTTCCTCAAAATTTCATCTATTTTTCTTTGCCAAGGCTTCCAAGATGGGAACAATAGAAGATAAATTTCCAAGACCCTGGTTACTTTGGGGGGGGGGGAGGAATAAATGGAACCAGGCATGTGATTTGTTTTCATATGATATTTGGCCTGTTTCCGTGTAGTAACTATGCTATGGGAAGGGAGACAAAGAGGACATAAATCCAGTTAGGTCATGGGTCTTTCAGGAGCTTGATTAGCAAGGCTGTGTACAGTTCTCTTACTCCTAGGGCAAGCAAGCTTTTCTGTACTGGCAGGCAATCTTTTTTTTAAAAAAAAGAACAACCCACCATCGTGTATAGTGTGATGTTACTTCTGAGTTTTCACCAGATATGATGTCATGTTGCTCTAGGAAACAGCAGAAATGCAATGGTTTAACCATAGAGTGTCCACCAGTTCCTAGAGCAATATGATGCCAGTTCCAGGTTTTCTGGGAAGCGATGTCATGAAACTCTAGGAATAGCCAGAAACTCAATTGTT
This sequence comes from Gekko gecko, assembly GCA_029375565.1. NCBI lineage: Eukaryota > Metazoa > Chordata > Lepidosauria > Squamata > Gekkonidae > Gekko > Gekko gecko. Next base: position 104,899,673 of record JAPDNY010000009.1, read on the forward strand.
TGAGCATACAATTTACTGCAATTCCTACAGTGATATGAATGATTTTGCACCCCTCCCACAACTCAAGCTCCTGCCAGTTGCCAGACACAGGTTGGCAACCCTAGTCTGTACAGTTCTGTGCAGTCTTAAATCAGTATTTGTTAGTTTTTGCACAGCTGTCTGAATTATGATTGGTTCTCAGGATTTGGAAGACAAGCAGAGAAGCAATTTTAGTTTCTTTTTAGAGGTGTAGGTGTATGGTTCATTGGCGAAGTATTTACTTTGCATACAGAAGGTCCTAGAGTAAATCCCTAGCATTTCCAGTTAAAAGGATCAGTAGTAGGTGATATGAAAGACATCAGCCTGAGACCCTGGAGAGCCACTACCAATCAGATCAAACAATACAGACCTTGATAGATTGATAGACTTGCCATAAGGCAGCTTTGTGTACTCATGTGGTTTCTGTGCTGTTTGCTTAACTCTTTGCAGAAATTCTGTCCTACATCCATCATGCACATTTCAACAAGAAAATGGAAAAATTGAGAAAGAAAAATTGTCCAGCCTAAAAAAGTCTGTAAGACTATATTTTCATATATGAACTTTCTTGGCCTGTGAGGATTTTATGGAGAGGTACGACTGCAAATTCTAACCCATAGTACTTCAACTAGGACCCCCTTAACAATGGTGGTACAATTATGGCACACCATCTCCATGGAGGTTCACTATCCATCTCATTGCCTAATTTGTGGTGGCTTGATAAAATGTTCTTCCTTCAGTTAGCTTTTTCGAAATATTTCTGTACGCAGCCATTCTTGACTTCTACAGATATTGCTTGCTGCTTTGGAAATTAATAAAAATATAATAAAAATATAAAGAAAACCTGCCTTGAGCCACTAAGGTCAGTAAGAAAAGGTTTCCCTTGCTCGAAAGCCAGTCGAATCTGACTCTAGGGGGCGGTGCTCATCTCCTTTTCCAAGCCGAAGAGCCAGCGCTGTCCAAAGACGTTTCCGTGGTCATGTGGCCAGCATGACAAGACACCAAGGTGCATGGAGTGCTATTACCTTCCCACTGAAGCAGTACCTGTTTATCTACTTGCAATTTCTTGCTTTTGAACTGCTAAGTTGACAGGAACTGGGACCAGAGACAGGAGCTCACTCCGTCATATGGCACTCGGGTCTCGAACTGCTGAACTACCAACCTTCCAGTCTGCAGTTCTGCATCTTAACCACTTGAGACACTGCAGCCCTCTTCAGTAAGAAAGGCAGCATATAAATAGACTGATAAATTAATGTCATGTCTAAAAATGCCTTATTTGTTCCATGCCATATACAGAAGGGAAAATCTTCCAGAAGGAACAATAAAATGTACAGGCAAATGAACAGATAGATTTTAATATCACTTTCATATAGTTCCACAGAATAGTTTTTGAGCTATAATACAAAATGTGAGACTATCAAACACTCATTTCAACATCTACCTGTTTAATACTCCTATTAATACTCCATGGCTCAGTGGCAGAACATCTGCTTGGCATGCAGAAGGTCCTAGGTTCGATCCCTGGCATCTTCAGTTAAAGGGAATGGGAATGGGAAAGACTTCTGCTTGAGACCCTGGAGACCTGCTGCCAGGCTGATTAGACAGTGCTGACTCTGATGGACCAAGGGTCTGATTCAGTGTAAGGCAGTTTCATGTGTTCAGACAGAAAGTGAAACTATTCTTTGAACAGTCCTTTGAACAGTCTCATTTGCTGCCCTTCTTAATGAGCCAATACGTTGAAAGAAACAATTATAGCATATTGTCATATTAATTTTTCCGCTATAATAAACTCATTAAATGATCAGGGAAGGGTGGCAAAATAAAATTCGTTAATAAGGACAAGTTCAGTTTATTTCTTATATAGTTGTCTAATTGCAGCTCTTTCAAGTGTTTACAATATATATGAAAAACTTGTCTCCGACATTTTAAGCATCAATTGGAATCTCTCATTGAAAGATTTTTAGCTTTATTTGGATCACTGAAAATGAATACTGCCAGGGCTATTTTGGGGCAGGAACGCACAGGAACAGAGTTCCGGCTGGTTCCCAAGTTGGCCACGCCCAGCAGAAACTCATTAGCATAATAGGCCACACCGAACAGCAGGAACTCATTAGGATTGGCTACATTAGGGGTGTGTGGCCTAACATGCAAAGGAGTTCCTGCCACAGAAAAAGCCCTGGGTTTTGACAACAAACAAGGTAAACAGAATAAGAAGCAAAAGGTGGGCGTGGCTGGATGACCACACTTCTGATAACATGGGGATGTGGCCTAATATACTAATGAGCTGTGCTGTCAGGGTGCGGCCTAATAGGCTAATGAATTTCTGCAGGCAGGTGTGGCCTGTTATGCTAGTGAGTTCCTGCTGGGCTTTTTTTTACAAAAAGAGCCCTGAATACTGCCATGTTCAAGAGCCACTGGTAAACTCTTTATTGGTTAGTCCAAGTAACTGAAGAGAAAAATGAAAACAATCTAAAACTGGAAAGTTATGTAATCCCATGTATATGAACTGCAGTAAGGAAGCTGAACAGAAGTGCTCTCTTGCTTAGAATGCACAGCTGGAAAAAGTTGTGCAGAAGAGGCAATGTCATGAGACATAACAAACCACAACTGCTGAAATCCCTTGGTCTATACAGTTAGTAAAGGTAGGGTAGCTGGGGTTCAAAACCTAGTTCTAGTTTGTGGGGGAGGGGGCATGAAGCTAGGCAGTTCCCCTGCCTCATTTTGCTTTCATTCTCTGACCTGACCTGATACCTGTAATCTTGGGACTTGAGCAAAAGCTAGAAACCCTCTATAGGAATTCACATTTGCTCATTTTAACCTTTTGCTAGGCTTGAAATTATAGGGTGTGGTCACGCAAGCAGTTTGCCATGGCAGTATATCGGATCTAAATAAGCCACTTGAGTTTGGGAAATTTTGTGTCAATCACAGAGCGCCTCCAAAGCCACAGGCCACAGCCATAGTGCCACAGGCCCATGGTTGGTCGTTCACATTGCTAACAAACCACAACCATTGCTAACACACCACAACCATGGGTTGGGGTTTTTTCCCTACCTCCCACTGTTCATGCATAGAAACCGAGGACAAGCACACATGCGCTCCTGGCTGCATTCTACGGGGGCGTTGAAGCACACATCAGAGTGGGGTTTGGGGAAAAAAGAATGTGCTGGAAATGGAGTGGAACAATTACATCACCCATGCATTTCCATGGTGCACCTGGATGATCAGATTCCCAGAAACCTGCCATGGAAGCACCTCGCCAAGGTAGCCACCAGAATCCATGTGGGAGTCATTTTAGCACAAGGTAGGGATGAGTGGGACACAGGAGCCAGATGTGTGCATTTGATCGCACCTATTTGATCTGGAGGGTAGGGGTGGCTGTGAGGCCAAACTGCTTGTGTGATCACACCCATAGAGTATTATTCTGTGACAAGATAATACTTGTTATGTTTTTCAGTTAAACAAGGAGTGTAAGTGAGCAACTGTGGATTTCCATCTTCTGTGCCATGAAGAATGGTGCTTTCCTTTCTTTAAACATGCAAATACTTCGATAGTCTTTTTTTTTGGCAGTGTTTTTATCAGTGCAGCCAAATGCATATCTACACTGGTAAAACTTTTATACAGTCATAAACATGACAGCTTCACAATTATATTCATCAAGATTTCCACATTATAAAAGAAGTACACCCATGGGTTTCTTAAGACTTCCCATGCATTCTGCCAGTCAGTTCATGTGAACATATGAATCTGCCTTATACTGAATCAGACCATCAATCCATCAAAACCAATATTGTCTACTCAGACTGGCAGCAGTTCTCCAGGGTCTCAGGAAGAGGCCTTTCTCACCACCTTCCACTTGGTCCTTTTTAACTGGAGATTTCACTGAGTGATCCCAATTTTCAGTGTTATATTTATGTCTGTTTGCTCTCTGTATATAGATATTTAATTTTACAGGCCTCCTCATATTCCCAACACCCCAATTTTTTTTATCTGCTTGAGCACGATTAAAAAGTCCAAATGTCTCATTCCCTGCAAGTGATCTACTTACAGCTTTGAAAAGCATAACAAACACTTGGAGGTGCTGGGTAGGGGCCACCACATATAAGATCAACATGGAATTGATGTATAGTCTCTCATTTACTAGTCAGACACATCTTTTTCCTCACTCTAGAAGATCAGTCTTTGTTACTACACACAGAAAACTTTAGAGTTGACAGAGGCCTCATCAACGCATGCAATGGCGGAATGGGTTGTACCACTCCAGATTGTTGGTGGGAAGAGTCAGATTTTTAATGCTCCGCCTCATAAAAACTCCTTCCTGGAAACAAACAATTGCCACATCAGGGAAAAAGTTTGATCCTAGCTTGTTGTATACTTTGCTAATTTTCATTTATAAAGTGTTATTAATACAAAGGATCTTTGAAAAATAGAATGTCTCACCTGCAGTCTGAAGTGGTTCAGGCCATTCCACCTGCTCAGTACTCTGCCACCTCATTCGGCCACAAGTGTAGGCCGGCCTGTCATAAAAAGGCTTATTGCTATAGCAAGACAGAAAATCACTTTAACCCCACCCCCACAGTAGGTTTAGGTTTTAAGCTGGCAGCTTTGCTTGAAAAAGATGTTTTACAGGAAATCACTACTGAATTAACTACCAACATCCTGTAGTTCAAATTCTTCCCAAAGGAAAAACTGCAGCAAATTCCATTGATGTTTGACAGATAGATTCTTCTGTGTACTAAAAACCTTTGGCCCCACAAAAATACTTGTAATAATCAGCAGCATCCCCTCTGTGTTTTCTCAACATTCAGCAATGGTTACACAAAAGTAACAGTTATATTTCACTAACAGTGCAGTCCTAAAGAAAGTTACCCCCCTCTAAGCCTCTTAAAGTCAATGGGCTAAAGAAGGTGTAACTCTGGTTAGGATTTCACTATAAGACTCATTCTTGGCCTTAGTTTTTTTCTATCTTGCAATAAAGAGTGAGTTTCATTATTGTACAAACCACATAGAAAGGTTTCAAAAAGCATTGTTGCTTTGACAGAACTGTAGGGAGCAAACCACTTGAGGCTTCTCTGTGTGTGTGTGTTTAGAAATTTACAGCGCTTTGTGGAACACAACATTAGAATCCATGGGCTCAGAAAAAAGATTACAACATTTTGGAGCCAAAATCTGGAGGTGGTCTTTTTTTAAAAAAAAAACAAAACAAAACTAAACACAGAAGAAAAGGCTTAGATTTTTTTTTTCTTCATCCCCATATGTGGGATAGTTTTTGGATAGTAATTTGGAACAGTGGGAATAAATAAGGCTATGAGTTTAAGAAGACACAGGGTAGACAAAATTATTTCTAGAGAAGATGCCAAAGAAGGTTTGGCTAGGACTTAAGTTCATTGAGACAGTTTGAGGCTAAGATTAGGGTACGGGATCAGGAGAAGTATTTGGAGGACTACCAAGTAAAGTAAAGTTTAGAGGGCAAAACAATGGCTCTCAATTTACCATCATTTATTAATTCAGGTCTTTCCTGGATAGCACGTAGCTCATTGTCTTATACAGTAATAAAGCAAGGATGAAGAACTGGAGCAGGGGAATTGAGAAACAGAAATTATGGACTATATATATTTATGTGCTCTGGTTCACAGGTTCGTTGGCTTACCCCACTTCAGTTTTGCTTCCCTTTTATACAAATCAAAGGCTGCAGTCACATGAATGAGAAAATGTGGGTGGGAATCAAGGCTGTTTGCCCCGGGCCAAAATGATGCGCGTTTGTGCGATCAGACTTCTGCCCACATGCCCCGCAGTTCCGGATACTAGAAGCCTTTCCTCGGTGGCTTTTTTCCACGCTCCTGCAGTGCAATTAGATGCCCCACCAATGACTCCAGGACGCTGGAGAGATGTTTCTGTCTGATCGTGCCCCTTTACTCCACACGGGAATCACACCTTTGCCGCTGCTTTTGTACATATGATCGCAGCCAAACTTGTGTTTGTTTTCGGGCCATTTTCTTTCTCATAACCTAATTTTGTGCATCATTAAATCAGCATTGTAGGGGGAAAATACAAAAAGAACTAAGAAAAAGAACATGGTTCATCCTTAAAATCAATTAATTGGATCAGCTACTGAATTCAAACAGCTTACAGAAGAAGAAGAAGAAGAAGAAGAAGAAGAAGAAGAAGAAGAAGAAGAAGAAGAAGAAGAAGAAGAAGAAGAAGAAGAAGAAGAAGAAGAAGAAGAAGAAGAAGAAGAAGAAGGAGGAGGAGGAGGAGGAGGAGGAGGAGGAGGAGGAGGAGGAGGAGGAGGAGTTTGGATTTATACCCCGCCCTTCACTGCCCAAAGGCGTCTCAGAGCGGCTTACAAACTCCTTTCCCTTCCTCTTCCCACAACAGACACCCTGTGAGGTAGGTGGGGCTAAGAGAACTCTAACACAAACTGTCCTTGAGAGAACAGCTGTGCCAGAGCTTGTGACTGACCCAAGGTCACATCAGCAGGTGCAAGTGGAGGAGTGGGGAATCAAACCTGGTTCTCCCAGATAAGAGTCCGTGCACTTAACCACTACACCAAACTGGCATAAGAACATAAGAGAAGCCAATGTTGAATCAGGCCAACGGCCCATCTAGTCCAACACTCTGTCACACAGTGGCCAAAAATACCAGGTGCCATCAGGAGGTCCAGCAGTGGGGCCAGGACACTACAAGCCCTCCCACTGCTGCCCCCCCCAGCACCAAGAATAGAGTGCATCACCTGCCCCAGACTGAGAGTTCCTATCTATGTTGTTGTTCAGTTGCACAGTCGAGTCCGACTCTTCGCGACCCCATGGACCAGATTACGCCAGGCCCTCCTGTCTTCCGCTGTCCGCTGAAGTTTGCTCAATTTCATGTTCGTTGCATCGATGACACCGTCTAACCATCTCATTCTTTGCCGTCCCCTTCTTCTTTGACCTTCAATCTTTCCCAGCATCAGGTTCTTCTCCAGGGAGTGCTCCCTTCTCATTTGGTGGCCAAAGTATTTGAGCTTCAGCTTCAGGATCTGGCCTTCCAGGGAACAATCAGGGTTGATTTCTTTTAGGATTGACTGATTTGATCTCCTTGCAGTCCAAGGGACTCTCAAGAGTCTTCTCCAGCACCATAGTTCAAAAGAATCTATTCTTCGGCGCTCGGCCTTCCTTATAGTCCAACTCTCACAGCCATACATTACTACGGGGAATACCATTGCTTTGACCATGCGGACTTTTGTTGGCAAGGTGATGTCTCTGCTTTTTATCATGCTGTTTAGGTTTGCCATCGCTTTCCTCCCAAGGAGCAGGCGTCTTTTAATTTCATGGCTGCAGTCACCATCTGCAGTGATCTGGGATCCTAGGAACGTGAAGTCTGTCACTACTTCTACGACTTCCCCTTCTATTTGCCAAGGAGTGATGGGGCCAGATGCCATGATCTTAGTTTTTTTGATGTTGAGCTTCAAGCCCACTTTTGCACTCTCCTCTTTCACCCTGAGCAAAAGGCTCTTTAGGTCCTCTTCACTTTCTGCCATCAGAGTGGTATCGTCTGCATATCTGAGGTTATTGATCTTTTCCCCAGCAATCTTAACTCCAGCTTGTGATTCATCCAGGCCAGCATTTCGCATGATGTACTCTGCATATAAATTAAATAAGCAAGGTGACAATATACATCCTTGTCGTACTCCTTTTCCTATGCTAAACCAATCAGTTGTTCCATATCCGGTTCTAACTGTTGCTTCTTGACCCTTATACAGGTTTCTCAGGAGACATATGAGGTGGTCTGGTACTCCCATCTCTTTAAGAACCTGCCATAATTTATTGTGATCCACACAATCAAAGGCTTTAGCATAGTCAATGAAGCAGAAGTAGATGTTTTTCTGGTACTCTCTTGCTTTCTCCATAATCCAGCAAATGTTGGCAATTTGATCTCTAGTTCCTCTACCTCTTCGAAACCCAGCTTGTACTTCTGGCAGTTCTCTATCCACGTACTGTTGGAGCCTAGCTTGTAGGATTTTGAGCATGACCTTGCTCCTATCTATACCTTGTGGCTAATAGCCACTAATGGACTTCTGCTCCATATGTTTATCTAATTCCCTCTTGAAACTATCCATGCTTGTAGCTACCACCACCTCCTGTGGCAGTGAATTTCATGTGTTAATCACTCTTTGGGTGAAGAAGTACTTCCTTTTATCTGTTCTAACCCGACTGCTCAGCAATTTCATGGAGTGCCCACGAGTTCTTGTATTGTGAAAAAGGGAGAAAAGTACTTCTTTCTCAACCTGCTCTATCCCATGCATAATCTTATAAACCTCGATCATGTCACCCCTCAGCCGTCATTTCTCCAAGCTAAAGAGCCCCAAGCGTTTTAACCTTTCTTCATAGGGAAAGTGTTCCAACCCTTTTATCATTCTAGTTGCCCTTCTCTGCACTTTTTCCAATGCTATGATATCCTTTTTGAGATGTGGCGACCAGAACTGTACACAGTATTCCAAATGAGGTCACACCAATGATTTATACAGGGGCATTATGATACTGGCTGATTTGTTTTCAATTCCCTTCCTAATAATCCCCAGCATAGCATTGGCTTTCTTTATTGCAGTTACACACTGTCTAGACATTTTCATTGAGTTATCTACTACGACTCCAAGATCTCTCTCTTGGTCAGTCTCTGCCAGTTCAGACCCCATCAATGTGTATTTATATTTAGGATTTTTGGCTCCAATGTGCATCACTTTGCACTTGGCCACATTGAACCCCATTTGCCACGTTGACGCCCACTCACCCATTCTCGACAGATCCCTTTGGAGTGCCTCATAATCCTCCCTGGTTCTCATCAGCCTGAACAACTTCGTGTCATCTGCAAATTTAGCCACTTCACTGCTTACTCCCAATTTCAAATCATTAATAAACAAGTTAATAAGCATTGGACCGAGTACTGATCCCTGTGGTACCTCACTGCTTACTACCCTCCACTGAGAAAGTTTCCCATTTATACTCACTCTCTGTTTCCTATTTATAAGCCAGTTTTTGATCCACAAGAGGACTTGTCCTTTTATCCCATGACTATTGAGCTTACTTAGGAGCCTTTGATGAGGAACTGTATCAAAAGCTTTCTGGAAGTCAAGGTAGACAACATCTATTGGATCCCCCTTGTCCACATGTTTGTTCACTCCCTCAAAAAACACTAACAGGTTAGTGAGACAAGATCTTCCCTTACAGAACCCATGCTGAGTCTGCCTCAATGGTTTTTGTTCATCAATGTGCCTACTAATTCTTTCCTTAATAACAGTTCCTACCAACTTACCTGGTATCGACATCAGACTGACTGGCCTGTAATTTCCCAGATCTCCCCTGGAGCCCTTTTTAAAGATGGGAGTGACATTAGCTACCTTCCAGTCCTCAGGAATGGAGGCAGATTTTAAAGGAAGATTACATATTTTTGTAAGGAGATCCACAACTTCACATTTGAGTTCTTTCAGAACTCTCAGATGAATGCCATCCAGGCCTGGTGATTTATTAGTTTTTAAATTGTCCATCAGTCAGAGGACTTCCTCTCTTGTCACCTCAATCTGATTCAGGTCTTTCAAACCCCCTTCCGAAATCGGTGGTTCTGGAATGGGCAAGCACTTCTCATTTTCCACATTCAGCTTCTCAGCCATTTCCCTGTCATCCTTCAGTAGTCCTTTTACCCCTTGGTCATCCAAAGGCCCCACTGCCTCCCTGGCTGGCTTCCTACTTCTAATGTATTTGAAGAAAGTTTTATTGTTGGCCTTTATGTTTTTTGTGATATGCTCCTCATATTCCCTTTTTGCTTGCCTGATCACAGACTTGCATTTTATTTGCCACAGCTTGTGTTCCTTTTTATCAACCTCACTGAGAATAGCTTTCCACCGCTTAAAGGAATCCTTCTTACCTTTTACAGCTTCCATTACTTTATTTGTTAACCATGCAGACTTTTTTCTATACCTATTTGTGCCTTTCCTAACCTGTGGTATATATTTTTCTGAGCTTCTAGGATTGTATTTTTAAATAGCCTCCAAGCTTCCCCAATGGTTTTGACCTTTTCCACTTTTCCTTTCAATTTCTTCCTCACATCTCCCCTCATACCAGAGAAGTTACCCCTTTTAAAGTTAAAAGTAGTTGCGTCAGTCTTTTTGGGCAACTCCCTATTTATACAAATGTTAAACTCAATGACATTATGGTCACTGTTCCCAAGCAGTGCAATCACTTTTACATCTCTCACCAGGTCTTGGGCGTTACCTAGGACCAAATCCAGGATTGCCTCTCCCCTGGTAGGATCTGTGATTTTCCAAACGGAATTGGACTTCAGCTATCGGAAATGTTAGAAATGACATATCTGCATCTCTCTCCTATTCTAGTCAGCTCTTACAGCCTATGTTCTCATCACATCCAACTACTACCTACATTAATATTTACTGTAATTACCTTTCTAGCTGCCGAAATGTTCACATACTTATCCCTCCCCCAACTTGGCTTCTTATTCTTTGCTCCACTAATTGGATTTTTTAACCACCATCCCTTACTTGCTTTTCTTGGGCACTTCTTAATGTAATCAATTTAATAACCTACAAGGTGCCAGTCTGGTACTGAGGGTCTCTGAGGGCTATTATTTATCCACAGATCAATGTCTTTCACATATAGTGTGGCGTACTTTTTCCACACTGGCCAGCCTGCATGTCTCAGCTTGAACAGGACATCTCTAGATATGAGTAATTCTGACGCCATTTTCCATCAGCCCTCATCCTCTGCAAAGAGACAGTCCACAAGAGGGATAATTGCTGGAATCTGTTTTGCTTTGTAGCTACCTGCCTACTAGGAAATCATTTCTGCCAGCACAAAGCCAGAATGAACAGCTGATTCGAAATGAAGCAGAATGGTTCATTTTATAAATCATTTGAGTCTAAGCCTTCGCTTCATTTGTTGTTATTCTGCCTGCTTGCCTGCCATTTAAACTAGTCTGCACTGGCATAATTTCAGGCCTCTTGCAATGAATTTGCACCCTCATATACAGGTTATGGGCATGATCTTCTGAACTGTTTCGGTGATGATAGTACACAAAATATTCTCATGGGTGAAAGTAGCAGAGGGAACACTGCTAATGCAAGGGTGACATTGGTGTCTGAAGTGTGGAAGCAGTAGAGTTTGTGGTGGGTTGACCCATACATTATCTCTTGGTACCTTTTTCTGGCTACCTCTTGTGTTCTTAGTTTAATCCTTTCTCTGTACTTGGAATGTGTTGAGAAACTGCCCTATAATAACACTGTGAAGCAAGATTTTAAAAAGCCACATGAATATGTGGGAGATGAGCATGCGTTCTGAGATGTGTGAGGTGACACTCATTTAAATTAAGGATGTGACCAGATGTGCCCTTAAATCTCAAACAGATCTGTCATAAGGCTGGTTTATTCTTTGACATTCTTAAACTTCTCAATTCATCTCCTCTTTATATTATTTTGGAGTTCATTGAGAGAGTGAACAAGCATGTAGACAACGGTAATCCGGGAGACATTATATATAGGGATGGTCACAAACCATATTTTTGTAGTTCAGTTCATAGTTTGTGACTGAACTGTGAACTGAACCACAAACTCCTACAAACTGGGAGGTAGGTTCATGAACCAACCCAATTTGTATGGGTTTATGAGCTATTTAAAGTTTAAATCCCTGCTTTCTGCTTCCCATGTCTTTTTGCAGGGAGCAGAAAGCAGTGGTTTAAATGGCTCCCAGCCGTTTAAACCAAACCTGTTTTTCATAAAGAGCAGGAAGCAGGGGTTTGATGACAAATGTCATCAAAATTTGTGAAAGCTCATGGCAGTTCTTCAGTTAACAAACATTGCTTTGTGAACCAAGAACAAGTCAAAATTTGTGGTGAACTTTAGACTCCTGAGGAAACTTAGCGATCATGGGATAAGAGGATAGGTTCTCTTATGGATTAAAAACTGGTTAAATGACAGGAAGCAAAGAATAGAAATCAATGGACAGTTCTCACAGTAGAGGGAACCAAGCAGTGGCATCCCATAGGGACTGGTATTGGGGCTAGTACTCTTTAATTTATTCATAAATGATCTGGAACTAGGGGTGAGTAGTGTAGTGGCCAAGTTTGCAGATGACAGAAAATTATTCAGGAGCACAAAAACCAAGGCTGACTGTGAAGTGTTCCAAGAGGACTTCCACAAACTAGGTGAGTGGGCAACAATATGGCAAGTAAAGTTTAGTACTGGCATGTAAAAGGAGATGCATATTGGGACAAAAAATCTCAACTTCAGGTATAGGTTAGTGGGGTCTGAACTCGCTGAGACTGAGAGAGGAAAAGATCTTGGGGTCATAGTGAATAGCTCAATGAAAGTGTCAACCCAATGTGCTGAAGTAGTGAAAAAGGCAAACTCTATGTTATGGATTATTACGAAAGGAATTGAGAATAAAATAGCTGATATTGTATTGCCCTGTACAGATCTATGGTGCAGCATCTGAAATATTTTGTACAATTCTGGTCACTGTGTGTCCAAAAGGACATTGCAGAACTGGAAAAAGTACAGAGGAGGGCAACCAAGATGATTAGAGAGTTCGAGCACCTTCCCTATGAAAGGCTAAAGAGCTAGGACTTTTCAGTTTAGAAAAGAGACGATTAAGGGGGGACAGAGTAGGGGTTTATAAAATTATACATGGATTGGAGAGAGTTAACAAAAAGATATTTTTCCCCTTCTCCCAAAATGCTAGAACTCGAGGGCATCCAGTGAAACTAATGGGCAATAGTTTCAGGATAGACAAATGGAAATACTACTTTACACACAGAGAGTGATTAAAATGTAGAATTCACTGCCAGAGGATGTAGTGATGGCCACAGGAATAAACAATTATAAAGGGGGTTTAGATAGATTCATAGAGGGTATCTATCAATGGCCACTAGCCATGGTGACTGAGGGGAACCTCCACTTTCAGAGACATTAATCTCTGAATACCAGAGCCAGGAGGCAACATCAGGAAAAGGTCTCGGCCTCTATGCCCTGTTCTTGGCTGTCCAGAGGAATTGGTTGTCCACTGTGTGAGACGGGTTGCTGGCCTAGGCGAATCATTGGTCTGATCCAGCAGGGCTTTTCTTATGTTCTTATGTTACATTCTACTTTCCTAATGTTACCTCTCTCATTTTTTTCCCTAACAGATTTCCTCTTTTTCCAGAAGTCTATTCCCAGGATCTGATGACCTAGATTTTTCTGTTTTACTTGGGTTCTTCAAACAAGGATTTCTAACATTATTTTCCATTAGATGGTGGATACAGAGAACTCTGGTGAATATCACTGAGGCAGGCCAGACATTTTAAAAAGGTCGTCTGCTTTTGGAAAATATACAGCAGGCCTTTGAGCAATACCAACACTTCAGACTCTAATGCTGTTCTTTTGACATTCACAAGTTTGTGGAGTGTTGACAGTCTCTGGGTATAAAGACTTGAACATGATGTCTCCATTGCAAATCACTTCTATGCATTTTCCCAATGTCAAGAGGACTGTCAGAAGCAGACATCTGAAGGGTGCGATTTCCTGACAGACTGTTTTATGTACTAATGTTTAAGATCTCCCAAAAATCTGCTCAGCCATTTCAGTTGCCCGAAGGGTTGAGAAATCTAAGCGCACTTTATGTTGGTGTTTGCTTGAGCATCAGCAAAGTGCACGTCTCTCATTTTTCCTGGCTGTTGTCATGCTGCAAAAAGGTACTTAGAAATAGAAAATGGGGTTGTTGCTGGAATATCCATCATCTATCAATCTTCTGTCTGTCTGTCTGTCTGTCTGTCTGTCTGTCTGTCTGTCTGTCTGTCTGTCTGTGGCTGGAAAAGAAAAGTTAAAGGCATTGTGAAATATCATATATATAATAAATGGTCATCCAGACAAAAAATACTAAGTGTAAATGTCAAAATGCTCTGTTTTTGGTGATGCCAGAAAGAACATTTTCTGGGCTGTTTGTTTCCTAGTGGCAGCCATCCTGACAGAATAAAGCAGCAGAGCCAAGAGTAGGCAGTAACAAAGAGGTCCTCCCATTACAGCTGATGTGAGATCCACTGGGTAAATGCTGTTCGTGGCAGCCAGGATGTGAACTGGCAAGCCGGTTTATCTATGAGGCCAAACTTCTTGAGAGCTTCCACCAGCCTTAATAAACTATTCTGGGCCACTCTGCCCTGCTGTTCCAAGTCTTCTTTCAGTATTGGTCTGGCCAAGCTACTAAGAATTAATGCTAATTAATAGAAAGTCAAGGCCAGCTATGAATGTCACACCTGTTGGCTGGAATGACAGCTGACAGCAACATTTTTGACTGGGGGGGGGGACTGCCGGTTTGGAATATGGACCAAGAGCTAGTCTATATTTTATGGCTAGTTAGGAAAGAGTTGCTAAGATGTTTTTAGCAAACAGAACCAGGTTTACAGTCTCAAGATGCTGGATGAAGGCTGCTTTGGGGATAGCAGAGGTGCATAAGAAGGAGCCCATGTCCTGGCAACATAAGTGGCCAAGGACACACCTGCCTTTCTGGCTAGTTTCCTGATGTACTTAAATATGTTTTTATTGGCTGCTGCAGGCTATAGGCCAAATTCTTTTCTATGTGAGATTTCTACAGATGCCCGTGTAACCTCTTTCTATGTGGGTTCTACGGGGCTAATCCACGAACACAACTTGCAAGACAAATTGATTTAAAATACAGAATAATGCCACAAAACTGATGTAGCTAACACATAAATATAGCCCACATAAATATAGTCCCATGCCAATAATTGGCATGACTATTTTTCAACCATCTTTTATAAGAATGGAGCTAGTTTTTCAGATGAAACAGTTATCAACCTGGCTGACTGCCCTGAATGGCCTCCAGTTTAGGGTGAGGAGGTAGAATCCCTTATTGAGCACTTAAGCCAGGGAAGGCTCCTGGGCCTGATGCAATCCCTCTTGAAATGTTTAGGACATTTCCAGATTGGTGGGCACCCTTTTTAGCCACGCATCAGGCATTTGCCCTGTCTTGTCTATTGGTGCCAGTATTTAAAAAAGGAAATTGCCAACTTCCAAGCCACTACAGACCATTAGTCTTTTATCTATTGTGGGGAAACTATATGCAGGACACCTGGCAAATAAACTTAAAGTATGGATGTCAGAGCGGCAAATTTTGGGCCCTGAACAAGTTGGATTCTGCCACAGGAAATCAACTATAGATCACTGTGTAGTGTTAAGCCATCTTGTAAGCAGATATAAGAAAGAGAAGGGCTTTAAACTGTCTGTGGCCTTCTTAGATCTTAAGGATGCCTTTGATTCCATTCCAAGAGAACTACTTTGGAAGAAGCTTATGTATTTCAGGATAGATTAAAGACTGTTATTCTTGATTAAAAAGTTACATCACAATAGTACCTGCCAGGTTAGATGTTCACAAGAAGGAGATATAATCCCCAAAATCCCAATAAATATTGGGGTGATACAAGGCTGTATTTTAGCCCCACTACTTTTAATCTCTTTATAAATTATTTGGTCTCTTTATTGGAGGACATAGATGGCCATAGTCCCAAAACTGGGTCGATACATGTTCCACTGCTTTTATATGCAGATAATGCAGTGTTACTTTCCCTTTTGCAAATTGGAATGAAATGGCTATTATCATACTTCTATTACTACTGTGAACTAAATAAATTGACCTTGAATTTTGAGAAATCAAAAATCATGGTTTTTGGGAAAGTGTGGAAACCCTCAATATGGAATATAAGAGGCAACCAGATCAAACAGGTTAAAAGTTTTAGATATTTAGGAATACATTTTCATTATAGAGCCAGTTGGATTCCTCATAGAAAGGAAGTGTTAAATATGTGAACTGCAATGTACTTGCGCTTATCCATTTTTATTTTACCAAGGTTAATCAATATGTTCCTGCAGCTATTAGAGTATTCAACCATAACATTAGTACAGGATTGCTTTATGGAGTACCTGTTTGGATCAAGGCCTTCAATAAGAAAGTGGAAAGAATACAATCTAACTTCCTTTGGAAAATACTGGGTCTGCCCATGTGTGTGCCTTATGCGGCCATCTGCCTAGAAACTAATCAAAGACTCCTTGAAACTAAAGCATGGATCCATACTATCAAATTTTGGCTACATCTACATTTTAAGACAATGTTATCGATACAACAAACTTGAAATAAAGCAAACTCTGGAGGACGACAGAAGACAGTAGGGCCTGGCGTGATGTGGTCCGTGGGGTCACCAAGAGTCGGACTCGACTGTGTGACTGAACAACAGCAACAACATTTTAAGAATAATAACAGTAGCCTTATTTCTCACTTTGTTGATGGAGTCTCAGTCATCAATGTGGTTAAACCACATAGAAAAAAAATTAATCCAATAGGGATCAGTATTGGTTATTTATCTTCCCTTATCGAAAATTCAGTCTTTGCACAGATTAGACAAAGACTCCTTGACATCAAGCTGCAGGATCTTAGGAGCTTTGCTAAAGGTCTATGTTCACCCTTGGGTTTGTGAATTTTACCCTATGGGCATATGGCAGAGTATTTCACCTCTTTAACAGCCCCACACTATCACAGAGCCTATTCACTAGCTCATTTCAATGTGTTACCCTCTGCAGTTCTCTATGGGAGTTTTCATAAAATACCATATGCTAACAGGCTGTGTGCATGTAACTGCCTTGACAATGTTTTCTTGCGCTGTACTTATTATCTTGATGTACAGTTCACACTTATTGATCCCTTGTTGAGAAAGCAAGCAGGGAAATCTGATGAATGCAAAATTATTTTTTATTGGCCAAATTTGTGCACCTTGCATCTAGGAGGAGAGCAATGTATCAGCAGACAGGGCCTTGATTGTTCAGACTGTTTTCTTTTTCTGTTATAATACGGCTGTTATGCCAATAAAGGTTGTTCTTCTTCTCATATAGCAATTAACAGGAAACTGCATCAGATAGTCCCTTGGAGCTCAGTTAAATAACTGGTTCTTGCTTGCAAAACTTTTGGTGAGTTAAATCCAATTTCTCCAGTCCACAAAAGTGCTGGTCCTTCCAATACAATCTTCTTGCAAAAGAGAACACATTTGACACTACATAAACCGGACCCTAATCTGTAGCTTGAAAGACATAGCCATGTAATGAATATATCTAATTCTCAACAAGGTCAAATCTGAGAGTTCTTAACTGAAGATCTTTCTACAAACCTAAAAACATCCCAAGTTTGTAGGGGGAAAAATCTGAAATCTTTAAAAAAAATCTTTTAAAAAACCCTCCCAAATACTAGAAACACCACCTGTGGCTTTAAGAGATGTCCTCAGTGACTGCTGCTAGGCAACCACAACAGTATTGCTTGCCTTCAAGCCTTGGACTCTATCACCAAAAGCAGGGGACAGAGCCTATTCCAGGGCTTTGTTATTTACATATGTACGTAAGTGCTGTCAAGTTGTAACCAATTTATGGTGACCCCAGCAAGGGACTTTCAAAGCCAGTGCAAAACAGAGATGGGTTGTCATTGTCTTCTACTGCAGTCTTCCTTGGTGCTCCCCCATCCAAGTACTTACCCTGCTTAGCTTCCAAGATATGATGAGATTAGGCTATGCCATACCATTCCACATCCCACTTGCATCTGTGGTAAATATATCAAAATATGATGGGTGCACATGGAACACTAGCATTATAACTTGCATAAAGTGCTGCCTGTGATCACATGACAGAAAGACAGACAACTTTTATTGGCATATCAGAGATAAAAGTACATTAAAATTTAGGAATATATCAAAAATGTGGCTGTCATACAAACAAACAGCAAGGAGGAAAAAAACTGATCTGTTTATAGTTTCCCTGATTTGCAGATTGAAGAAAACAGGCAACATTAAAAGTTATAGAAGAGTTTTGCCCTGAGAGTAGCAACTGGACTTTGTCACTCTCAGGGAGATCATGCCATGTAAAAAGAAGGGAGTCCAGAAATTTATAAAATGGGCAATTTAAAAGAACCTGGGAAACAGATTTGATGGCACCCTGACTACAAGGGCATTGTCTAAGTTCATAAGGGATTTTATGGCATCTTCCAGAGAAGATGGTCAATGGCAATGTGTTAAATCTGGCTAACATAAATGCCCTTCTTTGATGGGGGTCAGTTAAAGGGCAAAAATAAGTAGCTGTCTGGCCCAGTGTCTGGCGTAATCCCAGGCTGAGTTCAGATTGGCAATTTGCTACAGAAGCCAGTAGTGGCAAAAAAGCCCTGGAACAAACTGTTCCAGGGTTTCCTGTTCACACAGCCTGGACTGCTGAGGGAGCCTACCGGGAGGAGGTGTGCCAGAGCATTCAGACTGCTGCCCCAGAGACATGCTGTATGCGGTGTTTTCCTGGTAATTCGCCTATAGGCGCCCATGTGCATCCCCACGCACACCAGCTGGTGGCACACGCAATAGACTCGGGTTGCTCCCAGCTTTTCAGCTGCGCATTCAGACTTCTGGGAAGTGGACAAACGCGGGACACAAGCACTCTTTGTGGATTTGCTACCACTTTTATGAGGTATCTTTTTAAAGTGGGAAGAAAGCAGAACAGTCCGGGTTGCCTTCAGGTGGCAAACGCCAGGCAGATGTGCCTGTGTGAACGCCCCCTTTAATGCGGTGTTCAAATGTCACTGAAACATGGCTCTACCGGGGCAAATTGCCAGTCTGAACTCAGTCCCAGATGAATTAGAGAACAAGTTTTTCTAGCTGCCTCAGCCAGGCACTGAAATTGAATATCTAAAAGCCTGTGTTTGATTGTGTAAAATATTGTGGAGGCAGATGATAGATAAAGCAAATCTAAAAGTATTCCTAAGGACCTAATTTTTTTTTTTAATTTCAGCCAATTGGGTTCACAATGATCTGTCAGCATTAAAATGGTAAAAGAATTTGGGTCAGGATTAAACAGAAGGCGCAACCAAAATTTTATGTTCAAAAGCCAGGCCTGAGTTTCCAGGGATGTCTGACTGGTTTCGAGACACATCATGGCATATGGGACACAATTAGGAAGTCCAAGGATTTTCTGCAAAAAAAAGGATTGTAAACCCTCTGCTGATTGGTTAATTGCACTTATCCAAATGGAAACACCATATAGGAATTGTGAACTAGATTTTGCGTTGAAGATTTTTAAGGCCATTGGGACATATCTATTGCCTCTCATGTAGAAAAAGCAGGCGATGGCCTCAGCACTATTTCTTGCTAGAGTAGTAGCACATTTGTGATGAGTAGCCCAGCTCCCGTTGTAGTAGAAATTGATCCCTAAATATTTAAATTATTTGACCTGCTCACTGGGATTTCCCTGAATTGTCCATGAGGACTGTTTCCAGGATTTGGAAAAGACTAAGATCTTTGTTTTCCCATAATTCAAAGTTAACCTGTTGTTATTACAGTAGGTCAAACACTGGTGTAGAAGATGCCTCAGTCTGATACGTGAACATGAGAGTAAGACAGCATCGTCTGCATATAAAAGAACTGGAATATGACACTGGCCAATTTTAGGGACATGTCCGTCAATTTCAGACAATGATGGAGCCAGGTCATTTAAAACAAATTAAAATGTGAACGGGCAAGGATGCGGCCCTGTTTTACGCCTTTCTGAATCGGAATTTTAGGGGTTAGATTCCCCTGTAGATTAAATTTAACCTGACAACTGGTATATGAATATGGGTTTTTTATTTTTAAAAAAGCAATCAGGGCTCTATATTCATTCTAGCCATCTTATCCCATAAGAGGTCTGTGATAACATGTAAATCAGGCCTGAGGGCCACTGCTTCAGTTGTGCATTAGGACATCACATTGCTTATATGGGGAAGTGTTTTTTTTATGGTCTTTGTGTTGTTGTTTTGCTGTCATTCATGTTATAATATGTTATTTTATGTAAAAGGTAAGGGAATTTACCACTACTAAAAATGTTGGCCCCTGGAAATCACGAATAATGGGTTTTTATTGGCTAGATTTTTAACAGTCTGTTAATTGTAATTATTTCTATGCTGTTTTATGATTTGATTGTGTCACTTTTGAGCAGGTTCTGTGGTCAGGGAACGTCTACATTTCCTAAATAAATAAGTAAATATAAATATTTATATATTGCACTATATATTATTATTGTTTTTGTGAAAATCACCAGAGATTATACTCTCTCTGATAGATAAGAATGGGAAGTTATGGCCTTGGCTCTCTACTGGGGAGAAAGAAGAGGTATTAACAAAGTAAATAAAAGTATTGCGGACACTGGAGGTGAATTAGGGGCTAAGGGAACGTATGGCCTAAGAGTTTTGGTGGTAGGAGATTCATGTGTGCAAGGACAGTGTCCGTACCTGGAGCAGGGTTGTTAGATTTCGTGAGCATGAGTGAAGCAGATTTTGGATCTGAATTGGAGGGTGCTGCAGCTACTGATAATCTACAGAGTGTTTGGGGCCCAAAACATGTAGAACCTTCACTTTGAATTGTTCCCAGGACTTTTTCCTGAAGCCCTGATGGTAGGTGCTTCCAGCAGTTCCTCCCAGGAAAGGGCTGCCACATTCTGCCCTACATGAAACTTTCAAAGAGCCAAACAAACAGCATACTGGACCAGTCTGTCTCCAAATACATGAACAAAGTATCCATAAGGATATCATAGTTTCCATACAGAATTCTAATTACTTCCGGCCTATAAAAAGAATTATGTAGCAGGAGATAAATCATAAACTGTTACCACTCCAGCATTTATTCAGCCGATCGATACGTGTCTTTCATTCCTAGATGAGATGACAAAACACAAGGAGAGCAAATGTTCACTTGCTCATCTTTAATGTAAATGTACCTTATGGATTGTTGAACTTTCTAGAGACTACTGCCGTCTTGATTAATTGCTAATGAATGCTAATGAAGGAGTGAGGTGAATATACACTATGATATATTTAAGTGATGATTGATTGGATTTAACACAGGCTATCAGGAGAGTGCTTGTCACAAGCATTAGTCAATGAATCTACCCAGAGCTGCTGGCTCTCTCTCCCTGTGTGTTCCTCCGGTCTTGAAGCTGAGCTGAGATAAATAAGATAACTTGCCTTTAAATCTTTCTACTGCTAAAGAACATCCAGCTTTCAGAATGTACAAGTAGCCTCTTCAGAGGCTGATCAACAGATGGAGTGAATGAATATACAGGAGAGTAGGATTAGGTCCACTGGCCCAATGCTGATGTCCACACATTCAGATGGACATCTACCACAATCCTCCAAACATGTACAAGTGTACACACATAAGCTGCTCCATGTTATTGGAACAAAGGGTCCCAATCACATAAGAGCTCTCTCCAGACATTGGGCTGGATCCATCAGCATGAGGATTTCTATCCATGAAGTGCAATTCTTCCACCACCACCCCCTCCAATGGCAGCCTGCAATTTCCTCAAAAATCCTGTTCCTGGGGGAGAAGGGACCACCACAAGCAGAATTTTGATGGGCATTTCAGGCTGTGAGTGAAAAGGTGGGAAAATCATGCTACATGGACAGGAATCCTTGTACCTGTAGAAACGTCTAGTCTGGAGCCAAGTCATTTGATTGAATATATGGTGGGCGAGGCAAGCAAACAAAACCCTGCTTCTCTCTACCCATGTTCAGTGAATGTGTTGAGAACTTCATGAGACATTTAGTGTAAACCCTGAGAGCTATCCTATTGTTAGGATCCTCAATAGTGCATTGTGAACCATCAATCTCCCTAGCACTACCAACATCAGCCTCCGCAGACCAAGTAATACTGCGGACAGATGTACCATGAATATGAAAACAAAATCACTATTGATCTAACTTTTGGGAATTCAGCTTATGGCATCCAAAAGCATGACATTCAAGCAACAACATTTTTAATAATAAAAGATCGTAACTCTGCTTAGGATGGTGCTAAAACATCTGTACAATTAACTGCAAAAACTATGTCTGAACAATACAAAAGTCATACATGCCCAAGTTCCACTCATTAGTCATCTTCTAATAAAATCACCACACATTCCTATAAAGAGTTAAGACAAAAAATAAATTCTAGAGACATTCCTATGAAGACCTGATTCTGCAAATATACAATTGAGTATCACCGAGACAGGCTAAACTTGGGATGCAAACACCTGGACAAAATTTTTAAATCTAGACAATAGAATCAAAAAGCTAGCAGCACTGAGTTCTTGATCTCAGTTATGCACCTTCCTAAACTAATGCATGAAATCAAGCAAAATCTGAAGATTGGTCTTAAATCAGTTGGTCTTAAATCAGTTGGATTGTCACTATTACTTTTGACCACCCTCCAAGTTATGGATATCCTAATATCCTTACAATGCCACTAATTACAGTCATAATGAAGCACTTGGTTAGTCCTCTAAGCCACAGTGCACTGGATTTAGGGGAATTGTCTGGATTTTATTTTATGAAATATATTCCTAACATTTATAGCAAGCACTATGTTATTCATTTTATTCAAGTTAGCCAAGACCAGTCTTTATTCAGACAGGATAGAGCAAAAATAAAGTGTAAAGTTCAGCATACTGAAGCAGGGAAATCCAATTGCAGTGGTATGGAAAGAGCCACTAGTAAGGAATGTCCAGTGAACAAAAGTCAGTGCAGCAGAGTATTGCATTTCTTGCATGTGCCTGTCCATAGGTATGCTACCCCTATACATAGAGCCCCAATGCATAAAACCAGTGATAGAGGAGACTTCATATGACAACGTATAGCAATAAATAGAACATCAGCTGAAGAAACATCTAGGTATACAACTGTGATGTTGACATTTATATACCTTCTGCTTTACAGTTGATCTTTGTTTTTTTTCTTTATGTACACCATAATTCATAGAAAGGCTATTAGGTGAATTATGGTAAGAATATGATTACATACTAGAAGTATTTCAGTTTTCATAGACTTTCAACAATGCAGCATTTTGATGTACTGAAACAGCCTATTTTAGCTCTTTCATTTCAAAGGCAGAGAGAAACTGATGGGAATTGTCCCTTTCAGACACAATACCTAACCCAGATCAGGTACTAAACTAGTCCAATCTCTCCCCTTTGGCTATTCACTTGCTTAATCAAAACCAGCTGCTTTCTCATTTCCCAAACAGCCTGGGAAAGACATATTATTTTGTTAATCTTTTCCCAAGCCCATGATTCTTGAATGGGCTATACCCATGAATGATTTATGCTCCTGTTTATTCCAGAAAGCTTTATAGTTTCCCATCATTTCCCTCCTTGTTTTCCAAAAGATTTTCCAAATAGCAGAATTGTCACCTTTCGGACAGGTTTATATTCAAACCAGACATTCTGAAATCAAAATGCGTTATTTTCAGAGCATTTTGTAACAGATGCTTTTGAAAGTGAAAAATGTGATCATAAATTTTTCTCATATAGACTTTCCAGTGTTCTTTTCCATCCTGACACTTCAGAGCATATTTAACACAAACTAATGTAAGTAAAATATGTAGGTCCAGTAACAGCTGTAATCAGGATATTCAATCAATAAGTATACAGAAGATTCTTCCCATTGCAGGACAGGTCTCAAAGTTTCTAACTGAGTTTCACTGCTGTAATGAATTAAGAACAAACTCAGTAATAAGACTGCCCACACAGCTTCAAAGCTGTGTTTATTCCCATGTTATGGCCATTTTAAATGTGATGAACAGAGCATCTAAAATGACAGCCACACAGTAAAAAAGGTGGTAGTAGTGACAAGATAAGTGACAACAATCGGCAGATGCCAGATATTAATCTCTACATCTATTTCAATATAGATTCAGCTGGGTTTGGAATGAAAATGGTCATGGTCAGAATAATGACACGGGGGGGAGATCCCTCTTGATTCTCCTGGCTACCTTAGTAGTTTTTCATATCCTCAACTATAACATCCTTCTGGAAATGCCAGCTAGACAGGAAGCAGGAGACACCATAAGCCCAACTAGACAAACTCAAAAGACAACTGATGACCCCAAATGGCCAGAGCCCAATGGGAGCTATTTACAAGAGCTAGTGCATGCAGCTGTGACAATGGCCTGAAGTCTGCAGACACATCTGGACACTGTCCAGCATCTGTAAAGCCTCAGAATTTGGATCTGGGTCTTCTGATGCTTCATAGGTAGAAGAAAGGCCAGAGAGACCCCAAATGGCCAACCAGGCACTCTTCCATCTGAGCTGACCTTGTATACCTTCCACCCTCTCCTTCTCCTAGGGTTCTGGGGGTGACCATGAAATCCCTGGCAACTGGCAAATCTTCTTAGTGAACTCCTAAGCAGATCTGGTCTCTGACTCTAATGCCTATTCATGGATTTCTGGCCCAGCACCCATGGGTGAATAGAAGGGCCCCAAAATTGCATGATCTGTCAGACTTAGAGTGCAATACCATTAATATGTAGATGGCATCCAGTTTTACTTCTCCCTAAGAGCCGATTTCGGTGGGGCTGTGGAAGTTGTGAACAAATGCTTGGAGAAAGTAATGGAATGGATGAGAAACAGGAAACTGAAGTTCAGTTCAGACTAGACCAAGGTGTTGATAATCAAAGCTTCTTTAGGACTGAGAAGTCAGCCTGTTCTGGAGGAGGTTACACCCCCCCACCCCACCCCAAGCAGATTTGTAGCCTATGTCTGGAGGCTTAGATTTCCTCTGTGTCAGACAGGTCATTTTATCAATTTGGCTAATACCCCAGCTTCAGTCATTCCTTTGAAAAGAATTATTTGGCAACCACAATCCATACTTTGATCACATCCAGGTAGAATTACTGTAATGCACGTTGCATGGAGTTTTTTGAAAATTGTTCAGAAACTTTAGTGGGTTGAAACTGTGGCAGCCAGGCTGTTATCAGGGATTGGATACAGGGATCATATTATCCCTGTGCTGAAAGATCTGTACTGGCTGCCTATTCGTTTCTGGGAATAATTCCAAGTGCTGGTTCTTTGTTTAAATGCCCTAAATGTCATGGGACTGGGAAATCTGAAGACTGCCTCTTCCCATATTGACCAGTCTGCCAGTCAGGATCTGCTTCCCATGCCATGCCCTCTGTGCCCTTGAGGAGGCTGGGAAAACTAAAATCAGAATGACAAAATATTGAGAATTTTTTCTGGTCTGTATAAATTGTAATAATTTTCATTAGGTATTTTGTAAAGACTAGGTAGTCACAGACAGGAAAGAGAACAATTCATGTACATTTATATGAATGAATTTCCTTTCTTTTTTCCAGTAGACTGCATGGTACATTTGGTTGGAGCTCCGTGTTTAGATCCCTTCCAGTTGATTTCAGGCTTGGTTATGGGACTGAAACAGCCTTAGTTGCTCTGCTGGATGACTTGCTCCAGGAGATGGACAGAATCCATTGATTCTCCTGGACCTCTCAGCAGCTTTTGATACCATCAGTCATGGTATCTTTCTGAACTGTGTGTGTGTGGGGGTCATTCTGCAATAGTTCCAGTCTTACCTAGAGGGTAGGTTTCAGAAGGAGGTACTGGGGGATTGCTGCTCAGTCCCTTAGCCTTTGGCTTATAGGGTACCGGAGAGTTCCATCTTAGTCCCTGTACTCTTTAACATCAACATGAAATTGTTGTGTGAGGTCATCTGGAGATTTGGGCTGGGTTGTATGATCAATACATAGAAGATGCTCAGCTCTATCTCACATTTCTAGCTGATCCCAGGGAGGGTGTAGAAACCCTGAACCAGAGCCTGGAGGCAGTTTTGGAGTGGATGTGGGCTAATTAACTGAAGTTTAATCCCAGCAAGACAGAAGTGCTACTGGTGGGTGGAAGGACTGATCTGGGATTTAAGGTGTCACCTGTTCTGGATGAGATTGCATTCCCCTGGAAGGAGCAGATCCATAGTTTGGGGGTAATGTTGGACTCAAGTCTACTGCTCAATAAGCAGGTGGCAGCTGTGGCCAAGAGTGCCTTTTACCAGCTTTGACTGGTTAGCTAGCAGCAGCCTTTCCTGGGCAGAAAAGATCTGGCCACTGTGTTACACATGAGGTTGCCCTTCAAAAGAGTTGGGAAACTTCACTTGGTACAGAACACAGCAGGCAGGATGTTGACTGGAGTAGGTCATAGGGACCACATCACTCCAGTGTTGGCCTACTTACAGGGGGGCCCAATTTGTTTCCAGCCACAATTCAAGGTGCAGGTCTTGACCTTCAAAGCCTTATATGGTTTGGGACCCTTATACTGAAGGACTGGCTAATGCCTTATGAACCTGCCTGACCATTACGGTTATCTTCAAAGGCCCTGCTTTGGGTGCCCCCGCCTTCAGAGAGTAGGCAACCTGAGAGAGGTGTCTTCTCGGTCATGGCATGAAATCCCTGAAACTCCCTCTCCAGGGAGATTTGTCTGTCACCTTCTGTTGCTGTCTTCCGCCAGTGGGTGAAGACTTCTTTGTTTTGTTTGGCATTTTTGCAATTATCCTTCCTTCCTATCCAAAGTTTCATCTTTTCAAGTGTGTTAACGGTTTTATATATATTTTAGCTCCATTTTCCTCCCAGCTCTTTTAAAAATTGTTTTCATGAGGTATGTTTGGGAATGGGGGTTATTTTAAGGGCTTTATAATTCATTTTATCATGTATGTTTTAAATTGTTAGCCACTTTGGCAGCCCTTGGAAGGACAGAAAGGTGGGGTATAAATTTTGTAAATAATAATAATACCTTGTCTCATATTGTGGCTGTTGTTGATTAGAACTGGTCAGGTATAGCACCTGCACAGGTAATGTGGGACATCACTTTGGGGAGCAGAATAGTTGCAGTCACATGGAAAATGGACATAGATCTCCCACTGAAAGTGATAGCTACTAGTTACAAGGGCAAGAAGGGTAGTCTAGTAGGAGTAGGAGCCCCTATTTGCTGACTCCCGCCACAGACAGACACACACCATTTCCTATTCTAACTCTGTAACAATGCAAACAACTAAGCATTATATGACATGAACATGTGGCTCTTACATATCAGATTAGTAACCCAATCATTTGCAAGCTTACTAAGAAGTAAATCCTATTGATCTGAGTATGATTTTCTCTCAAAACCATGTTGCTGCTAACTGAAATGTTTATACGTGCTAACAAATATTGGGGGGGGAGGAATAAAAAGAAATGCCCATGTCTGTTCTGTCTTAACATTCAGGGTTTTGACAAGCCAACCTAAAAAGTGGACCAAATTACTGGCATGTTTTCCGGTTAAATCAAATACTGGGCAGCTAGAGTCATAAAATGGGTAATAAACTTTTTATAACATGTAATAAATAAGAATGCTCACAGAGGCTGCGTGTGATTGAAACAGGCACTTCTTCATACCTCACATTTTTTTATTCCTAAATTTGCCAACACCTTCTCTTCCATCTACAGATTCCAGGAGCTTTCCTGTCTGCTTCAGTAGGGTGCTTACAGAAGGAAATAAATTTTGTGAAATTTGATCATTATGGGAGCTTCATGATATATGGAGATTAATTCTCTCAAATGAGTAAGTGCAGTCATCGTTATAATAGACTGCTTACTGCTGCTGTTTTTCATGCCATGGTAATGCTCTTCAAAAAAAAGCAATAGCAAACACTTGGATGAAGTTTTTAAAATATGGTTTTCACTTTATGGCATTTTTGCCTTTTTTGTTGTTCACAATTCCAGGTTTATTTTGACATCTATAGGGCTTTCTCATAAAAGTAATATTTCCCCAAAATTTTTGTCATCCATCATTAAAAATCTGCACTAGGATTATTTTTGTTATTTATATATATTGGAAGATACCATCATAAATAACTTTTTATAGCATGAAAGGAGTATTTTCACATTTACCTCACAAATACGAAAACTGAGGCTCAGTAGAAAACTACGTATCATAGTAATTTACTACAATATGTATGTAATCATATGGGAATCTGTTATTCTTGTTTTGTTTGTTTTGGTAGTTCCACAGCCTGTATGTAACCACTCAGTCCGTTTACCACATGATGGCAGATGATATGTAATTAAATTCTATTTGCCACTTGGTAAGATGAAAGAGGTAGGTCCCATCATCTCAAGCCCTGAACTCATGGAGTGATATGGTGTGGGCCTGGTGATGTCTTATTCCCCCCACCTTCTTTTGTCTTTATTGTCTCATTGAATACCAGCACTAATGATAATACTTCCACACAAAAATTTAGAAATAGTACCATGTAGTATCTGTGAATGTGTATAGTCACCTGAAGAGAGGGCCAATTCATTCACCACATATATACCTGAAATATGTATGTTAGCTGTACATGAAATGTAAAATGTAATTGAGCTGTTAGCCAGATGATTGCTTCCCATCTCCTTTTACTATGTGCAGCATTTACTACAAGTATGTATTCTTAGTTGTTCTAAATAAGATACTAAATGTTTGTTCTAAATAAGATACTAAATGTTAACCAGCTATCCGAGGGACTGAGAGAGAGTTCCAAAATCTGACTTTCAGGACCAAAACCTGAGACCAGTTAGCCCAGTCAACTAGTTGAGATAAGGCATTGAGGATGTTGGATAGTACACTCAAGGAAGCCTTGCATAATCTCAGAAATTTTAATCATTTCTGAGGGAAGTTAGTTTTGATATTGTAGCCACAGAGGTTAAACACTGGCCCAGTATGCAAAAAAGCCCCATGCATTCACTGAATATGTGGGGAGGGAGAGCAGGCACTAGTGAATTGACCCTGGCCCCCGCCTCCACCTGATTGCCTGGTGGTCTTCAGGGGGACTGCATAAAATAAGCAGCCATATGAAGTCTCCCTCCCAGTGATCTGCTGCTTTCTGACTAGGGATGGGCACAGACCAAGAAAATGCGGTTCAGTTAGGTTAGTGGTTCATGGCCAAACCATGAACTGAACCAAACCAAGAGATCTGTTCTTGAATTGAACCAGTTTGTGCTTCGTGGCCCACAAATCCTGTTAAAAGGGTCTGCAGGGACTGCACAACACAGCAATAATAGCTGCATGGTGGGGAGGCCCTCCCTGCCACTCAGCTGTTTTTCAGATAGTCTTCTGCAATCTCTTTAACCTTTAAAGGGACTGCAGAATAAGGTTGAAACAGCTAAGTGGAGGGGAGTGCCTCTATCTTCTGCTGTCCATTTAAACTTTAAAGGGATGGCACAAAACATCCCAAAACAGCTGAGTGGGGAGAGCACTTCCCTGCTGCTCAGCTGTTTTTCAGGCTGTCTTCTGCAGTTTAAAGGGACTGCACATGATAACCTGAAACAGCTGAGCAATGAGGAGTACCAATCAGCTGTTTTTGCAGAGAACAGAAAGCATGGATTTAAAGGAATTGGGAGTCCCTTTAAACTCCTGCTTTCTACTCCATCCATGAACCACCACAAACTGGATTAAAAGTTCATGGAAGTTCATGGCGGTAGAACTATCACAAACTTCTGTTCGTGAACCACAAACAGGGCAAAATTCATGATGAATTTTGCTTTGTGGTTCAGTTTGTGCCCATCCCTTTTCCTGAACATTACAGAAACAATCATGTGGGAGGAGAGTTCACACAGTCACTTCTGTTGCCCTGCAAGGCTTTTAGCCTGTCTATGAACTGTAATAAAATAATAAACTATGCAAGTGTATGCAAAAGGGACTGTGCCACATAGTGACAATGAACTCCAATGCCGCCATTAAGGGTTCCTTCTAGCCTCTTTCCCTCCCTCCCCCTCACCTACAAGACCTCATGTAAGCTAGGGAAAGACTATTCATTGTTGCCTGGCAACTAATGGCTCGCCATCAGGAGCCTGGCTAATGTCATCAAGAGAACAATAAACTCGGCTTGGTGACTCATCCTGCTTGCTCCCAGGTGCCAGACATGAGCTAAGATTCTAGCCCTCAATACTGACCACTCCCCTATACCTTCCAGCCAATAAGGTATTTTCAGGGATGGACTAATCAGAAGGTGGAACCAGGGGTTGTGACTAGCCCCCTCCCTCCTGCATATAAGGGGATGCCCGACCACCGGCCTCTCTCTCTGCTCTATGACCCCTATCGAATCTTTGACCCTCTTATGTCCAGCTTGCTATCCCCAATCCCTGCCTCCATCTTTGAACTCTAGGTCTGCAGCCTGAGTTTCCACGTGTTACCTGCTGGTTCAGGCCACGTTGTCCCCTTTTTCCATTCTTCCCCTCCATTTTTCCTGAGGAATGCTCTGCACAATGGGACTGGTAAATATTGCCCATCAACGCTTACCTGCTAATGCAAATGTGCTTATACCTCTCTCTTTATTTTCCTAGACTTGTGTAATTGTGTGTGAGGCTGTGTATTGTTTGCTTGTGAAGAACTCCAGTAAAAAACTTTATTTTCAAACTCATAAAGTCTCCTGGTCTGTTGCCAATACCTCCCGGAGGGGCAGGACTTCTGTATACACAGGTGTTCACTCCCGCAGCCGATTGCCTATTAATAATTAATCATCAGCCCCCTCTTATTATTTATAACTACAAGCAATCTGGCTAAGACTTCCTCCATGTAGTCACCCCTACAGACAACCAGGAAATCACACAATGGTAAGGGGCAGGGGCAGCACACTTTTACTCCCTCCCTCCCTCCCTCCCTCCCTGGGCATTCAGTGAATGTCTGGGGCTGACATATTTATCAGGCTAGAGAGTATCATGTTAGCAGCTTACAAGACCATTGTAAAAAATATCATATTCCAGGTCATTCTTTCACATAGCCTCCAAATGTTTCAATAGGCTAATTCCAGAAGTCCCAGAGACAGAATACTAGGTCTCTTGAAAGCTGCTATAAGAAAATAAACATGGCTAGATTGGTAGGTCTTATTTCTTTACTTGGTGAAAGAAAAAGACATTGGCAGTGACACATGGACCCACCTTATTATATTATAGCTCTTTGTACAAAGAAAATTAGAAAAATAAAGGTCTCTGAATCCATATATGTTCTCCAAGCAGACACCATCTTTTATGTTTGTATTACTCTGCAAAGTGTGGCATACATCTTCTGTGCACATGTGTACATATATACACTTCTATGTTACAACCATAGGGTTGGATACAGCCAGCATTTTTGCCTAGTCATACCCAGGTCCTCTCCTCACTGTAGTCCTCATCCCATCTGGCTTTTGTCCAGGCAGATCCCATGATCCCCTACATAGCCTTTGTTGGTCAGAGGGGATACCCCACCTCCATTTTTCAACAGCAGAAAAGCTGGTGGGATCCATCCTGTAGTTACAAATCTTCTCACAGCTATGAAGAAGAAGGAGTAGGAGGAGGAGATTGGATTTATACCCCACCCTTCACTCGGAGTCTCAGAGCAGCTTAGAAACTCCTTTCCCCTCCCCTCCCTTCCCCTCCCCACAACAGACACCCTGTGAAGTAGGTGGGGCTGAGAGAGCTCTTTCCAGAACTGTCCTTGAGAGAACAGCTCTGACAGAACTATGGCTTGCCCATGGTCATCCAGCAGCTGCAAGTGGAGGAGTGGGGAATCAAACCCAGTTCTCCCAGATTACAGTCTGCACACTTAACCACTACACCAAACTGTACTTCATGACTTCTGCATTTTTCAGATCCAATTGTCTAGATTATGAAGCAAAACCTTCTCAGTTTTGGTGCCCTAACTTTGTCACAAGCCTATGTTCAGTGTTACCTGGCTATCTGGAAAGCTGTGAAAACATTTGTTTAAAACTATTGAAATTAAGTGTGCTAGTTCAAATTTTACTTAGAATTTGATATGAGAATTTTCTGGTTGGTGAACAATTGAATATCTACAGGGATTCTAACCAGAAATTTATTCATTATTTGTTTGTTTATTTAATTTATTTATACCCCACCTTTTTCCCCAATGGGGACCCAAAGAGGCTTACATCATTCTCTTCTCCTCCATTTTATCTTCACAACAGCCCTATGTCTGGCCCAAGGACACCCAGCAAGCTTCCATAGTATGAGCAGGGATTCGAACCTGGGTCTTCCAGAAACTAGTCCGACACTCTACTACACCACACTGGCTCTCTTAAAGAAATCTCTTTAATAGCAATGTTTCATTTTTCCTGTTTGCTGCAAAACCACCATGTCGGGGGGGGGGAGAACCCTACTATATTCAGGTTACTTATCAGCTTCATTCTCCATAAAACATGCTTGAAGTGGCTTCCAACACAATCAGCAGAGAACTATTCAAATCAGTCATCTATCAATTATAAAATCAACAAAATACTGTAAAACAGAGCTACTACTAGTATTAGACTAGATTTTTATTATAATGCACAAAAGTGATTTATTTATTCAGGATACCATAGCAGTACAAAAATGCACAGTAAAACAATTCAGCAAGTAGGGTTGCCAGCCTCCAGGTGGGTCAAGTAACGAATAAATATACACTGCAAGAAACTTTTGTAAATTAAAGTGTTCTGATTATAACGATCATTCTATAAAGTGCATTGAGTCCTGTTATAACATCCTAGTCAGGTACATATATTCACTACATTCAATATAACAATAACATTCAGTTCATTCAATTTCACAACTACCAGTCAATTTTGCATCAGTATTTTAAAAGTCAAGCCCCAACGGGAGTTTCCAGAATTACAAGCCCGCTTCTACTTCCATGAAGTCTTCCAAAAAGGGAGGGAGGCTTTCATTTATAGTTGTGTTGATACTTATTGCCAGACCTACAAAAGACACCTTGTGCAGCTAAGATTCATGGACGGAGCGCTCAAGGCTGCATGAAATGACAGGAGTGCTCCATCCATGAATCTTAGCTGATGGGTCTAGATGCCAAGATCTTAGTTTTTTTTATGTTGAGTTTCAAGCCAACTTTTGCGCTCTTCTCTTTCACATTTAGCAAGAGGCTCTTTGCATCCTCTTCACTTTCTGCCATTAGAGTGGTATCGTCTGCATATCTGAGGTTGTTGATGTTTTTCCTAGCAATCTTAACTCTGGTTTGTGATTAATCCAGGCCGACATTTCATATGATGCACTCTACATTTAAATTAAATAAGCAAAGTGACAATATACATCCTTGTCGTACTCCTTTTCCTATGCTAAATCAATCAGTTGTTCCATATCCGGCTCTAACTGTCGCTTCTTGACCCTTATACAGGTTTCTCAGGAGACGTGTGAGGTGGTCTGGTACTTCCATCGCTTTAAGGACTTGCCACAGTTTGTTGTGATCCACACAACCAAAGGCTTTAGCATAGTCATTGAAGCAGAAGTAGATGTTTTTCTGGTACTCCCTTGATTTCTTCATAATCCAGCAAATGTTGGCAATTTGATCTCTAGGTTCTCTACCTCTTTGAAATCCAGCTTGTACTTCTGGCGGTTCTCTATCCATGTACTGCTGAAGCCTGGCTTGTAGGATCTTGAGCATGACCTTGCTAACATGTGAAATGAGTGCAATTGTGCAACAGTTTGAACATTCCTTGGTATTGCCCTTCTTTGGGATTGGAATGTAAACTGACCTTTTCCAATCCTGTGGCCACTGTTGCATTTTCCAAATTTGCTGGCATATTGAGTGCAGCACTTTAACAGCATCATCTTTTAAGACTTTGAATAGCTCAGCTGGGATACCATCACCTCCGCTAGCTTTGTTGTTAGTAATGCTTTCTAAGGCCCATTTGACTTTGCACTCCAGGATGTCTGGCTCGAAGTCACCCCAAATCTCCAGAAATTTCCCAACCCAGAGTTGGCAACCCAATATCGCAGTAAAATACTGGCAATGTAACCTACCTTGAGTCCACCACTGAAGAAAGACAGGCTAAAAGTATCTTGAATAAATAAACAGCTTTAGTGCATGATCAAATAACAACTCAGTTTGTACTGATCACCTTTGTACTCTTCTTTCCATTAGGTTTCAGTACACTCTATTTATTAATAACTGAGAATTTCATACATAACAGCCTCTAATTCTATAATTACCAAGGTGATGATGCAAAGTGACTCTGAACCAGCACAGCAGCCAAAATTATACACAGAGATCCATTTTTATAATGAAAATCCCAATAATCAGTGGTTTGGGGAAGCTAGACGGACTGAATTAGCTGCCTGCTTCTTCTCCCAAACACAAAATGGGTGGAATTTTAGTTTTCTAAAAAGAACTCCACACATGTAGCTCCAGCTGTTGGGCTGGGGAGGATTTTGCAGTTCATTTACTTATCCAGCAGGAATATACATATGGAAGCCTGTTTATATGTGCTTAAAGTCCTTAGCTGGATCATGAGAAGTATGCTTAATCACTAACTTGTTCTCCATTTGTAGCTGCATTGTGTGCACTCAAAATCACTTTATAGAAATATAACTGCCTGTTCTGTTGTAAACCAAGAGCTCCTTTGACGCCGACATCTAACTGTGCCAAAGCTCAGAACTAGCTGGAAATAACAATGCAGACAAACTATGCCCCCTTGACTACAAGGATTTGGAAAAGAAAACAATGGCATTATCACAACTGCGTCAGCACTTCCATGTTCTGCTCTATTTACTCCGACGTTTTATAGACCGAGGAATCCTGCCTGTCATTTTTCAAGGCTCCATAATGAATCCAATCTGGGTGAATATGGGGATATGATAGAATGCAAAGTGTGAGAACACACCTGAGGTTCCATTGCCCTCAGAGTGGTGATTATTAATGTGAAAGAGTCAGGATGTGAAGAAGTGTCCAAAGTTCTTACTGGCAGAATTGATAGCTCACAGCTTCAGCATCCCTTGGCCTTTGCCAGCTGTTCTGCACCTGGAAATGGAACAAAGAAATCTCCTCCTTCCATTTATCTTTCTTGTACTTGTTGCTTATGGGACCGCAATGGCAGGTGACAAAAAAACTAGTAACAGAAGTCTCAGTATCCACCTGCAGAGTATTAATTCCTTCTGCAAGGTGCAAACAGACCTGCTTTTAAGAAACCTAAAATCCTAAGTGTTTCACATGCTCATGTTTCTCTCTCCAGTAAAACTCAGTGGCTAAAGGACATGGATTATTTTTCATTTTTTAAAAAACAACACATCACTCAGCAGCATGATTTAATATTCCTAATTGGACCAGACTAGGGGAAATAAATACTTGTGGGGGGGGGAGAGAAAAGATGGTTCACTGAATCTCTAAATAATAAGGGGCTTGGTGACTGCAAAGTATATCATTTCATATGTTCCCTTACTAGGGAGGTCTAGCGCAGTTACTGTCCTACTCTATCCTTTCCTACAGGAGCATATGATGTAATGCACAAACACATCTCTTGCATGTGTAACCTTTATTTAAATAAAAGAAGCTAGGCTCATTCAGACACAGAAATGTATACTTCCCTCATTTAAATGAACTGATTGATTGATTTAATACGCCATCTTTCTGTCAAAACCATAAACAGAAAAATTGTCTCAGGCCACCGGTTGTCTTGACAGCAACTTTGTGAGTAGGTTAGGCTGAGAGTTCGTGGTTGATCACTTCAGCTTTTGCAGAAGGTATGCTGAATGCAGTTTGTTGTTTGTTTTTTTAGTTAAAACAAATGTCTGTAGTTTTTGTTTGGATGTTTTTGTTTAACAAATAAATCCCGGGTCCACCAGTAATTGGGGATTTGAACCCAGTTCTTCCCCGTCACATTCCAGTTTTATCACCACCAGCTTCCCACAGTTCATTGCCTACAGCCAAAGCTTAAGTTGCACCTGCTTTTATTCTAGTTTCTTGAAAAAAGACTCACACTTAAAGGATTCACATCAACCATTGCTAAAGCTACAATATTCACAAGGAAGTGAGGAAACAGACAAAAAGTAGCCAAGACCATTTAAGACTTGACATGGGTTTAGGCTCATCTGTGCTTTTGCACAAACTTATGATCAGTTCAGTGTGCTTTTGTGGATATTGTCTAAGTGAATTGTTTAGGTACCACATTCCCTTATGCTTACAAACACAGACCAGACCATGTGAATGAAGATCTTTGTGCATGTTCTTCATTCTTTGGTGAGGATTGGTTCAGAGGTGCAGAAACTAAAATCCTCTCCTGCGCCTGTGACACTTCAGATTTCAGGTTGGGGAACCTGTGTGGATGGAGCCTTACATCAAACCATCAAAGGCTTACAGATCTGAGCTTACTTAAAGGATAATGAGCACCCCTCCCCTCTGAAGCACACAACGTTCTATTTCTAATTTTATTCTTGTGTTCTTTATTTACCCTTACCTTTCCTTGTCCATATTTAGACTGCTTAATGAATCAAGACAAGCAGTGCTATAAAACTAATGAGAAGGTCTAAAGCAGGAAGGGGGAGGAATTACAGTATGCTACAGCCCACACATACCAATTAGAAATGTGGCTTTGATGCAGACAATTGTAACACTTCGGGAGGTGTTAAGAATTCCAATTTCTTCTATATATATACATATATACACTCTAAAATTGTGATAAGACAATTCTGCAACTTTTGCAAAAAGCTGCAACAAAAGTACCAAAGAGCAGGTTTTGTGGAGAGAATAGACAGCTGAGTTCTACACAAATCAGCTCTATTAATCACAAAGGGAAGAGCTGGAAGTCACACTGAAGAACAAGGGCTTCTGGGGGGCCAAGAAGGTCAGCTCCCTCTCTGATCCCTAGAAAATACTCTCTGCAGTTTTCCAGAAACCATTGGGGGAACACCCATAATATATACAGAAAGACACTGAAGACGACTGAATGCATTCTGCCCAATGGATTGGTGTATCGGCGGGTGCTCAACTGGGATTCTAAACCATGCTGCATTCAGCTATTGCTGGTTCTTTCTAAGGACATTCCTTCTCTCCTTCTCCTCTGTCCACACAGAGCTTTCAAGAGTGCAGGGGTAAAAAATGCCCTGGGGTGCTGGTAGGACGGTATGTGAGAAGCCCCCAGTCTTCAGCAGCAGTTAGAATCCTGTCAGATATGGTATATAGATTTCATATCTAACACCAGTTGCTAGTAGATTCTGCTTTATGAAATGCATTACTAAATGTTTGTATGTCTGCTTCTAAGTCTGTAGGAGCTAGAAAACAGCTAACTTTGCAAACTCTAACTGCCCTAAGATATTTTGTATATTCAGCAACTTTAACTATGCCAATTTCCTGAGCTATATTTTAAGACAGAGAATGCTTACAAGTGTGTGTGGGAAATGCCTGTGTGTGTGTAGTACAAGTATTACAAAGGTGATACTTCTGCCCCTCCCCAGCCCTGCTGGATACAAAGCCCATGGGCCCAAAGCTCTGTTGTAGGGTCTGATCTGTCAGAGTGTAAGGACTGAAGAGCTGCAAGTCTAATTTTCTACCTAACATCATCTGTAGGAACCAATAGTCACTTATTTTAATCCCTTGATTGACCTGAAATTATAACAAATGCCCTCCCACACCAAGAGAACTCTTGGTACATTTTCAAACCAAGCAAAGAGTTAATTAAAGTGAGTAATTATAGATTCCTAAAGATGCTTTCCTTCTAGTGTTCCATTAAGAACTGGTGATTTCCCTCCCAAGTGCAAAAACAAATAGATAACAGTGTATGAAAGGATTCCTTGTTTGTTGTTTGATGTCTTCTTTGAAACCTAGCAGTGACAGCTGTGACTCTAGCATCCCATAATGTTTCCAGTGATGTTGCAAGCCAAAAGAATGCTGTAAATAGAAACCAAACTATATAAATAAAGTAGCATTCCAGAAAGCAACACCAATTTGTAGACAAACACCCTGGACAATTAGGAACTAATGTCTATAAAATATCCTGTTGCCACAAGGCACATACAAACTGATTAGAGACAGACACTTCAGTGAATGAAGACATCTCTTGATGGAGGATGGCTTTGTAAAATGATGCTCAATAATAGCAGCCAGATGTTCCAAGTACATTGTCAAACTTAGCTTTTTGGTAGGCTCATTGAGGGAAGTTAAGGAGGCAGGTTTTTTTCATGAAAGAGATCAGAATTTGAGCTGTTCCCACCTACGCATTATACTTCTATAGCACTGAAGATGCTCCTTTGCTACTCTGAAAAAGCTGATGAAAATTTATTTGCACCCAGTTTGGCATAAAGCCAATGTTATGCAAGTCAGTGTGGTATTGCTTGATGCTTTATGTTGGTGAAAGATGGTAAATCTCTTGACTGTCTCAGAATGCCTCCATAGGTCTAGGATCAAAAAAGAAAACCATCTCTCAGGAGGTTGAGGGATCAAGGGGAAAATACTTCCTTACCCACTAGTTGCCTCCTTTCTCTTATGACATACGTCTTTGCTAAGGAGAGCAAAATCCATGTACAACAAAGTTCTGAGGCTTCTAGACTTCTATGGCCTTAAGATGGTACAGTTGGAAGTATACCAGAGAGCTTTCAGGCTAGGGGCGGAGACGGAGGAGTGTGTAGGCTTCGTACAAACACTGAATCGCAGACCACTCCAAGACTCTAGCCTCCCCTCCAAATCTAATGGACAAATTCATGCCCATCCTAGATCAGCCCCCTTCCCTATCACTGCTTCTGAACTATATCCCCCATGTCTTTGTGAAATTCCTCCATAGTTTCATTCAGCCCTCCCCATTAGTATTAATTCTCGATCCATTACCACAGCCCATTACTCAAGTAGTGACAAAACTCCAGATAAGTTGGGTTTGAGGAGGGGCTGTGGCTCAGTGGCACGGCATCTGCTTGCTATGCAGAAGGTCCCAGGTTCTATCCCTGTCATATCCAGATTTTTAAAGGGATCAAGTAAGTGAGAGGAAAAACCTCTCCACTGAGACTTTGGAGAGCTACTGCAAGTCAAAGTAGATGATACTGACCTTCATAGATCAAGAGTCTGACTCAGTATATAAACAGATTCATGTGTGTTTTCAAGTGACTACCATGTTATCCTACAAAAAAAGAAATCAAAATTCTAAAATAAAGGAAGAGAAGAAATATAAATATGCAAATAAACTGCATTTATTCATGTTTACCCAATTGGCTCTTTTTATTCCCAAAGCACAACATGGAATTTGGTGGTCATTAAATCTGTGACTTTTGAGTGTAGAAATCTGAATGCCCTGGCTAAAGCCTGACACCTCAGGAAACTGAAATTTGCAGTAATTGTATCAATTACAGCAAGACTGCTCACAGTTGCACACATTCACTGCCAAGATGTCTCAATAGGTTTGGATTAGAAGAAAGAGGATTTTTACAAGGCTCAGGAGGGCAAATTGACACTGAATAAGAAAACAGTAATTATTATGTTTGGGCCATTGCAAAGAGAAAAGTTTTGTTAAATATACAAAAGACTATTTTTTGAACTCTGATGATTTGACAAGTCAAACGCATAGAAACCATACATTGCCTGGGGTGGCAAAAATATCGTTTATAAATAATCTTTTATACCAACAGGAGCAGCAGCTCCTAAATAATAAGTATTGTGAAGACCTTAAAACAATAATAATGATTGGTTTCTCTTTTGATTGAAGACTTCTTTAGATATTTTTTTTCTACCTACAGACAGCAAAGGGAGATAAACAAGGCAATCCTGAAAAGAGTAAAACCCTTCTAAGTCCATTGAAATTGATGGTCTTAAAAATGGCATGACTCTGTTTAGGAATGCTCTGTAAGTTGCTTATTGCTGCTTTGCATATGGGTAATAGAAGCAGACACAGAGAGCTCAAGGAAAATGCAAGCAAGCTACGAAAATACTTGGGTGATGAATCTCTGTGTTTATGGTGTCTCAAGGGCCCTGCCAATCTGAATTCAGACAGAGCCCCCAATATAGAGAAGATATAATTGCATACAATAATCCACATGCAATCCATATATGACAGAGGCAAGCAAGCTATTTGATGAATAGCTGTTGTTTTGAGTTTAACATATATCGAAGCATTAAAATGTTACACCACTGTGTTTCTCGAGACTAATTCTATACTTAGTTTTTTCAGGGTATTTATATTTCTGGTATGCCTTGATAATGCATTCAGCTTCTTGATTTTCTTGGATATCACAAAACCGAAGCATCTTAGAATATGCCTGACCCAGCAATTTGTCATGCAATATCCTACAATAAATTATATGAAGAGCTGAATGAGCGGCCAATGTATTCCTTGGTATCTGTGCAAAATCTCATCCCTCCTAAAGGAGATAAAGCTATTCTGCATCAAGACAGGGCAGAAGGATTGGGCCATTATCTTACTATTTGTTTTCCATTCTTAGCGCTCTTTTCTCCTTCCTTCCCCAAGAGTGGTGTGCATGTACTATCTTTGGGATGCTTGATTGGGGGGGGTGTGAAGTGGGAAGTGAGGGCTTTTATTGCTCCAGTGGCAAGTCAGGAGATGCTTTTTTTTTGTGAGTCTGGAGATGCTTTTTCTCATTATGGATCCCAAGATCACTTGGGAGACCACCCCACTCTAGGCAGAGCCTATGGTTTGTTGTAATTCAACAGATCACAAAGAAGGGCATCCATATTAGTGAAGTTGGCATCTTCATACTGATGTTCTTCTGGGTATCAAAATGAGCCATGTAAGAGACTGGAGAAGATTCCTGAATACTGGAGAGGGAAAACCTCAGGACATTTTTTTTCTTTAGAAGATATCCAAGTTCCCCAAAACTACCCTGCCAAAATGGTGTGGGCTGATAGCCATACATGCATGAGATTTCATGTGGTCCAACTCTATAGGGGGAATAATATGCAGGTTTCTGTCAGCCAGAGTGGGGAGTTAAAGTGAAGAGAAACAAGTGGCAAGCCTGAGACCAAAGAGCAGGGCCCAGTTTTATCTTTCTTAGTCAAGCATCCTTTAAACTATGCACTTTCCCCCATCCTTCATTTGTTCCCAAAGCCATCCCATCACAGGGATATCAACTGAATCTGTCTTGTTTCGTTCATCCTCCAAACCTGAGACAAGTCCCTATGATAGCTTCAGGCTTAAGCAGCAAGTTCACACACATAATTCCACCAACAGCCTTTCTTCAGCAGCCTGTCTCCTCAGACTGGGCATTTCCTGGATGTAGCATCAGGGTAGCTAGAGAAGCCACTGTCCAGGAGCTGGCTGTATAAAGCATAAGCATGAGCAGTGCAATTCTATGCACAATTACTTCAGTCTAAACACACTGATTGCAGTGGATTAGAATCAAGTAACTTCCATTAGGATTGCATGGCAAGAGGTTGATCCGGCCTACATTTACCATTAACAGAAGGCACTTCTGTCAGTGGAACTGAAGTTCTCAGACTCATTTGCACCTTGATTGATTTCTAAAATGCTGCTTCTTTTAGAGGAAGTGGGCTTCAGTAAGACAGAAAAGGCAGAAGAGGTCTCTTCCATTGATAGAAGTGCCTTCCATTGACAGAAACTGAATCCAACCCTAAACAGAAACCTGGATCCAACCGCAAAAGTCTGGAATCACCAAAACCAGCAGCCAGCTGTGGCTAGACCAGATCACCAAAAAAACCCACCTTGTTGGGTATTTCTTGATCATTTTTAAACTAACATAGCACCTGTTTATGCAATATGATATATTGCTGTGTCAGACATTTTGTGTTAATCTTCTGAAATTCTGAAATTAAATTGAAATTAATCTTTAAAAGGGGACTGAACTCCATAGCCTCACAGAAGGTAATAACATTTCAGA
Organism: Gekko gecko; assembly: GCA_029375565.1. Lineage (NCBI taxonomy): Eukaryota > Metazoa > Chordata > Lepidosauria > Squamata > Gekkonidae > Gekko > Gekko gecko. The sequence continues at coordinate 104,941,133 of JAPDNY010000009.1, forward strand.
ACTTTAGAAAACATCAATATGATGTAGCGTGTGCAGAAAGCCTTGTCTAAGAATGAAAGAAAAACAGGAAGAAGTTAGCAGATGGGCAGAAAAGGGTGGGACTGTGGTGTCTGAAGAGAAGCTTGTCAAAAGAAATGTGTTGTAATTTGGATAAAGAGAGGGAAATGGCTTTAGATAAGGAAGTAAGGGAACATGTTCTAGCAAAGGAAAGAGAAGCAGGTTTGGAAATGTTAGCATGAAGGATTGGGGCTGCTTTTTAAAAAAGTTTGCTTTCCTAGAACTCCTTGAATTTTTTAAAAAAAGACTTTGATACTGTTATATGCCATCTTCCCTTCGAACATAGTTAGTTGAAATTATACTGCCTTTTTTCTGACATCAGAAAGTTTCTTACAGTCAACGGCATCTTGTTTTGCCACATCAGCTCTTTAACAAAATGAGGCATTATAAAACTTCCTGTCAACTCTGGTACAGATTTTCCTCTCTGGTGTCATTTTGCTACTGTGAAGAGGGAAGGACAACCAGCTAAGGGAAAAGGGGTTAACATTAACTTGTGATAACTGCACCATTAACACATGTCATCGGTGTAACCATGTGCTAATGTTAATCAACTCCAACACTTTCTTTTTTATATATAAAACGTCTGCTGGCATTATGCTCCAGCAAGAAGAGGGAAACATTTCCCCTTGTTTATATGTTGGGGTGGGGGAACAGGATGATTTATATAATTGAGAATTATAATTGTATTTTTCAAGAAAGATTACTTAAAAGAAAAAGAGGTAATGTTGCTCAGTACCAAAAAATATTGCTTTATAGCAGACATATCCTTCTTTCTCAAGCAATGGAAACTGGAATCTATCTATGTAATGTGGAATCTGCTTATCTAATGTACTTTTGCTGTATACTTGCCCCATGTACTGACTTCTAGCCATCTAATCTGTGTACACAGCCCTTTATCCTACCACTATGTGGATGGAATGCAGCTTTTTCCTTTATTCTTCTCTGTTCCTTTCAAGGGGATGACATCGACCCATCTGGTTAGTGGAATTGTGCTTATGGAAAAGAAAGGAAGAACAATTTTACCCCACTGTACATCTTCAGTTTTTATACGGTTCTTCTATTTTCAAAGAGCCCAAATTCTTCCCACCTGAATTCTTTTTTAAAGCTCCCAATTTATCTCTTTTGCTGAATTTCTGTGGTCTGTTTTATGCCTTTTTTTACAACTGTTTTAACTTGTCGTTTTTAGCATTTAGCGCTTTTTCAATTTATTATAAATTCTTCTGTGTAAACTGCATATTCTAAAAAGTGTAAGAAAATGAAAGTAAGCAAACAGCTAGCAGAAGAACATTAAAACCCTCTGCATAATTCTTTGATTATTAAGTTGAAACACTTCCCAAAATGTGATCATAAAAATTCAGGGACTTCACAGCTTCCTCATTTTTGAGGATGTTTCTCTGAACTTAACTTCATTTCCTTGGAGCCTTAAAGACATCCTTGGGAGGAAGTCCTTTAGCTCTCTGTGAACTAGGATTGGTTTAGCATAGGCGAAGGAGTACGACAAGAATGTATATTGTCACCTTGCTTATTTAATCTATATGCAGAGTACATCATGCAAAATGCTGGCCTGGATGAATCACAAGCTGGAGTTAAGATTGCTGGGGAAAAGATCAATAACCTCAGATATGCAGACGATACCACTCTGATGGCAGAAAGTGAAGAGGACCTAAAGAGCCTCTTGCTCAGGGTGAAAGAGGAGAGCACAAAAGTGGGCTTGAAGCTCAACTTCAAAAGAACTAAGATCATGGCATCTGGCCCCATCACCCCTTGGCAAATAGAAGGGGAAGTCGTAGAAGTAGTGACAGACTTCACGTTCCTAGGATCCCAGATCACTGCAGATGGTGACTACAGCCATGAAACTAAAAGACGCCTGCTCCTTGGGAGGAAAGCGATGGCAAACCTAAACAGCATGATAAAAAGCAGAGACATCACCCTGCCAACAAAAGTCCACATGGTCAAAGCAATGGTATTCCCCGTAGTAATGTATGGCTGTGGGAGTTGGACTATAAGAAAGGCTGAGCGCTGAAGAATAGATTCTTTTGAACTATGGTGCTGGAGAAGACTCTTGAGAGTCCCTTGGACTGCAAGGAGATCAAATCATTCAATCCTAAAAGAAATCAACCCTTTTGGCCACTGTGTGACACAGAGTGTTGGACTGGATGGGCCAGTGACCTGATCCAACATCGGCTTCTCTTATGTTCTTATGTTTTTAAGGTCCAACTGTATCATGAGAAGACCTTATGCCCTCCCGTTTCACCGATAACCAACAAAATGTCAAAAAAGGGTCAAGATTCAAGCATCACATTGCATGTAATTCAGGTGTCTTCTGCTTTATTTTTCTCCCAGTTTTGTATTCTACACTGCTGCTAGTTTGAAGAATAAAACATATGGGCTTACTTGGAAAGCAGAATACGAATACTTTAAATAAATGGCTTAATTAAGGTCACGTAACTTACCCTCAAGTAGGCAAGCATCATCTTTGAAGTCCAGGGAAATGTTTGTTAACTACAACCCAGCCCCTCAGGAGTTGTTTCCATGGGCTTCAAAGGGTCCAGTATTTTCTGCAGAGTGCTGTGTAGGAAAACAAGTAATGCCTAGGTTACCAAAGTCTTAGAGACAGGATTGCCATGGTTTATTCTTTCATAAATTGAGTTAAGAACAGTTGTTTGGTGCAGATCATGGTGATTTACTTTGTTCTTCTGCAATTTGCATGCATTTGCAGATTCCTACAGATGAAAGACTTAAAAAAGTATCTCATGCATGGCTGCCATTTCCCACTCCTGGGCTGTGATCACACACTCTAAATAAACCACTTTCAATGCACTTTCCAACTGAATTTTGCTAGTTCACACAGTGAAATCCAGTTGGAAAGTGCATTGCAAGTGGATTGAAGTGGATTATTTAGTGTGTGTGATTGCAGCCCTGTTTTCCACTGCTGCTCCTGTGTCCAGCTGGGAAAAAAGACCTTGGTGATGGCATGAAGTCACTTCTGGGGAAAACGTGGATTGACGTTAGTCTGTTCTAGGAATTCCCAGGAACTACAGTGGGGCATCTCAGGGCCTGGCCCTCTGACTTACTGCCAAAGCCTCCCAACTTCCCATCCAGCCCAGGCCCCCCAACTTCCATTTTTTTAAATTTTATTTGTGGTGTTCCCTTGCAGTGTGTGTGTGTGTGTCTGTGCAGGATGCCCCCTGACTTATTTAAAGGCCCCCCTTGGACTGCCAGGAGATCAAATCATTCAATCCTAAAAGAAATCAACCCTGACTGTTCCCTGGAAGGCCAGATCCCAAAGTTGAAGCTCAAATACTTTGACCACCAAATGAGAAGGGAGCGTTCACTGGAGAAGACCCTGATGCTGGGAAAGATTGAAGGTTAAAGAAGAAGGGGACGGCAAAGGATGAGATGGTTAGACAGTGTCATCGATGCAACCAACATGAAATTGAGCAAACTTCAGAGTACAGTGGAAGACAGGAGGGCCTGGCGTAATCTGGTCCATGGGGTCGCGAAGAGTCGGACTCGACTGTGCGACTGAACAACAAATCAAGTATGAATCTCAAACTTTTAGTAAACATTCTGAGCATATTTAAGCATCAAAAAAAAATCTGTTGAATATTCACTATTAAGCTACCAAAACAGGAATGTTGAAAATGTGGGTGAGTAAATTTATTGCAGCTATTCATTCATTCAATCATATATAACCCATCTTTCTGCCCCAGAAAAGAACAAAGTAGCTTACAGTTTGTTTGTTTGTTTGTTTGTTTGTTTGTTTGTTTGTTTGTTTGTTTGTTTGTTTGTTTGATAGCCCGCCCTCCCCAACATAGCAGGGCTCAGGTCAGGTCACAACACTGATAAAAACAATCCATAGTTAAAATTAACAATTCTATAATACAGAAGCAACTTGTAGATGGCATATAAAGGGCACACTTGGTGCTCCTTACTCTAGGAGGGCAATAAATCTTGTAAGATCAATCTGATAAGGAGAGGGGAAAGGAAAGGAAAAGAGATGAAGGAGAAAGAAAAGAAGGGAAAAAGAAAGGAGGAGAGGCCAATTCAGAGTAGACAATCGTTGCTTCCCTCAGTCATAGGCCTGGCAGAAGACCTCTGTTTTGCATCCTTTGCATAACTGTATTAGATCCCATACAGCCCAGATCTCAGATGGCAGAGCATTCCACCAGGTCAGAGCCAGGGCCAAAAAAGCCCTGGTTCTGGTTGAGGACAGCCGGACACTTTTTGGGACAGGGATCACCAGTAAGTTGTTGTCACAGGAACGTAATGCTCTTTGGGGAATACACCAGGAGATGCAGTCCCAAAGATATGCTGGTCCCAGACCATTTAAAAATACAACAGAAACAAACCAGAGAAGGAAACTTCTGGGCTAAGAGCAGGCTGTCCTCCCTCCATCCATCCCTCTGCCTGTTCTTCCACCCAGCTCTGGTCTATGATAGGGATGGGCATGAACCACTGGTGAACTAAAGTTCCTCATGAACTTTGGCCTGTTCAGGGTTCTCAAACTGAAGTTTGTAAACATAAGAAATGCAACAAACTACCACAAATTTTGGTACAGTTCATGTTGGCTTGTGATGATTCACGAAGAACAGAAAGCTAGGGCTTATTCCTGCTTTCTGCTCTTCACAAGAAACAGCTGAGCGACTGGGAGCTCTTCGCTGTTCAGTTGTTTGGTTTAAATGGCTCAGAGCCATTTAAACACTGCTTTCAGCTCCCTGCATTTTTTGTGGAAATAAGAAAGCAGGGTTTAAATGGCTCCAAGCTCCAGCCATTTAAATCAACACTGCTTTCTGCTCCCTGTGGCTTTCTGTATGGAGCAGAAAACAGGGGTTTAAATGGCCCTGCTTTCAGCTCCCTGCGAAAAGCTGCTGGAAGGCACTTCACCACTTCCTTTTTGTTGCCCAGCGAAAGCTGCAGCCAGCAGAAAGGAGAAAGTGTAATGCCCCCTGGAAGGCACTTCACCCCCATATTTAACTGTCTGGTTTTTCTCCTCCCCGTTTTAAGTGGTGAGGAGCAAAACTGAAGGGTTAAATGGCTCCCAGCCAATTAAACCCTCCCAATCTGCTCCCTGCCAATTCGAGGGGGGAGCAGAACCAGGGGGTTAAATGGAGCCACTTCACCATCTGGTTTTGCTCCCTGCCACTTTGAAGCCATTTAAACCCCTGCTCCCCAGTGCTTTCACGGAGAGCAGAAAGCAGGGATTTAAACTTTAAATGGCTTGTGAACTTATATGAACACATCAGTTCATAAAATGGCATATCCAGGCAGAGATGGAAGGGAAGGGGGCAGAGAAATGATGAAGCTCGGTCACCTTCCAGCCAGCGCCCCACCCCAAAGGTGGCAGGCAGTGGGGCAAGCATAAAAAACCCTCTCCAGCATTGGTGTTGTGCAACGCCAGATCCATAAATAATAAGACCTCAGTCCTGCGGGATTTCCTGATGGAGCAGGACATGGACCTGGCGTGCGTGACCAAGACTTGGATGCAAGACGGGGAGATGGTTGCTCTCTCCCAGTCGGCTCCCCCTGGGTTCTCAGTCCTTCACCAATCTTGGACTACGGGGTGGGAGGGGAGTGGCTTTATTCATTCGGGAGGCTTATCCTTCAGGGCACTCCCAGCGGCGAGCCTCGCAGGCATGGAGTGTGCTGGCTTTGTGTGGGAAGCTGGGGAGAGTTTGGCTGTTTGGCTAGTGTACCATCTGCCCAACGTACCAGCGGACAGCCTGCCATCTCCAGTGGAGGCCATGTCGGGCTGGGCGTTGGAGCACCTTGGCTGTTAGTCCTGGGTGATTTCAATGTCCATGCTGACAATGTGGCCTCCTCCTGGGTGGTGGACCTGGCATCATCCATGGTGGCGCTGGGACTCTCCCAATTTGTTACAGCCCCCACCAGGCTGGTCACATGTTTGATCTGATCTTCACGGCAGGGATTACATTTCCATGGTTGGACCACCATGCCCTGAAGGCCCAAGTGAATTTTCCACCCCAACCCTGTTTGGGTGGCAAGCAGATTTTGGCTCACCTGTGGAGCCAAATGGACCCAGTGTGGCTTCATATGGTTCTCCAGGATCCATTGCCCCCTGGCGACTCATTAGATGAGCTGGTCGAGGATTGGCATAGCTGACTCACAGTGGCCATCGAAGAGATTGCTCCCAGACACCCTCTGCGCCCTCGCTCAAAGCTGGCCCTTTGGTATACCCAGGAGCTGAGGCTGATGAAGCAAAGGCTCAGGCAGCTAGAGAGACAGTGACGGCGGGGGTCAAGAGCATCCTATTGAACATTTATGAGGTCATATGAGATGGCAACCAAGGCTGCGAAGAGGGAGTTCTACGCAGCCACGATTGTGTCCGCAAGCTCGCGCCCAGCACAATTGTATAGAACGATTTGGTCTTTAACTACTCTGCCACAGAGCAGACAAAATGCTAGGGAACTGGATTTCGGCTGTGAGGCTTTTGCGAGCTATTTTGCAGATAAAGTATTGCTGCTCCACCACGACCTCCCGGCCACACTTGAGACAGTGAGTGAACTCGAGGCTCCATGCACGTCTTCTGGTCCCATTCTGGATTATTTTGGTCCACTCAGCCTAGAGGAAGTTGACAGCTTGATCTCAATGGTACGCCCAACCACACGCAGCCTTGATCTGTGCCCCTCCTGGCTAATTCAAGTTGGCCACGAGGGGTTTTGAGGTACCCTTCAGGACATTATCAACAGGTCCCTCTCTGAGGGCCTGTTCCCAGGGGCTCTCAAAGAAGCAATGGTCCACCCTCTCCTAAAAAAGCCATCTTTGGACCCGGCCAAATTGGTCAACTGTCGGCTGGTTTCCAATTTGCCCTATTTGGGCAAATTAATAGAGAGGGCAGTGGCGATACAGTTGCAGAGCTTTCTGGATGACACTTCCACACTGGATCCCTTCCAGTCTGGCTTCTGCCTGGGTCATGGGACAGAGACAGCACTGGTTGCCCTCACAGATGACCTCTGGAGGCACCTGGACTGGGGTGGGATGGCAGTGCTGCTGTTGGTAGATCTGTTGGTGGCGTTCGACATGGTTGATCATCAGCTGCTTGCACACCACCTCGTCGACGCAGGGATTTGGGGGCTGGACTTGCAATGGCTTGTCTCCTTTCTCCAGGGTTGGGGACAAAGGGTGGCACTTGGGGAGAAGCTGTCCCAAAGGCATCCACTAGTCTGTGGAGTGCCGCAAGGGGCAGTGCTGTCCCCAGTGCTATTTAACATCTATATGTGCCCCCTTGCCCTGATTGCCCGGAGGCATGGGCTAGGGTGTCATCAATATGCAGATGACACCCAGCTCTATCTGTTCTTGAGTGGTCAGTCTGGCTCTACCCCGGAAGATCTAGACCAGGCGCTGCAAGATGTGGCAGGATGGCTTAGGCTGAGCTGACTGAAATTGAATCCGATGAAGACAGAGGTCCTATGCCTGAATTGGAGCGGCTCAGGGCTAGGGGTCCCACTTCTGGCCTTTGGTGGGGCACCATTGGTGCCAGCGCTGAGGGTCAAGAGTTTGGGAGTGCTCCTGGATCCCTCCCTGACAATGGAGGCCCAGGTAGCAGCCACTGCCAAGACAGCCTTTTTCCATCTTCGGCTGACTAGGCAGTTGGTCCCCTTCCTCTAACGCGATGATCTGGCTGCAGTGATCCATGCTATGGTCACCTCGAGGTTGGACTACTGCAATCCTTTCTACATGAGGCTGCCCTTGGGGCAACTCCAGAAGCTGCAGCTAGTGCAAAACGCTGCGGCCAGGCTGTTGATGGATCTCCTTATGCGGGAGCACATCCAGCCTGTGCTAAAGTCATTGCACTAACTGCCAATAGCATTCCAGGTTCACTTCAAGGTGCTGGTTTGACCTTTAAAGCCCTATATGGTCAGGGGCCTGCCTACCTGACGGACCGCCTTTCCCCGTATGCTCCCCAGAGAGCACTGCGATCCGGAGCTCAAAACCGCCTGGCCCCCCTGGGCCTAGGGATGCCAGGCTGGCAGTAACTAGGACCAGGGCGTTCTCCCTGGTGACACCAGTGCTTTGGAACAAGCTCCCTACTGAGATCAGAGCTCTGCGGGACCTCCAGCAGGTCCACAGAGCCATGAAAATGCAGCTGTTTTGCCAGGCATTCCAGTAACAAATTGATTTCATCAGTCATGTAACACTTGTATTTTATGATATGATGCCATCGTTTTAAATAGTTTAACTGTATTTACTGGAATTCTTATGGAATGTTATTTTATGTTGTTTTGCTGGTTTCATATTGTACGTTGGTTTTAAGACTTTATGTAAGCCACCCTGAGCCACTTTGGCGGGAGGGCGGGTTAGAAATTTAATTAATTAAATAAATAAATTTGTGCAGGTTCATGAGGTTTGTGCAGGTTCATGATATTCATGCCCATCCCTAGTTTAAGACCCTCCACCTGAGAGCTGAAGAACAAGAACCCTTTGGCTGTTGCCCCTCAACACATGCCTCAAGGCATGCCCAGGCCTTAAGTATCTGTGAGCAGAGGAGAAACAAACTCAGCCAAATCATATTCAGCAGCTGCTAGCAACTTAGCAGACTTAGCTTTCCTTCCTTCCCTGACAGCTGTTTCCAGTGATAAGTTCTTTCAGAGTCTAAATCAGCAGATAGGTCAGTTATTCTTGTAAGAACTTTTTTGTTTTCTGGACTATTAAGAAGTCTATGGAAGGAGCCAGAATGCTAAAAGTTTGGTTTTATGCAGCGTTTCACTGTCAATTGATTGGTGTCACCAGGGGAATGCTGGATCTGGTAAGAACCGGATAGTGTTTCTTTACAATTGTTCTTCAGGTGGAAACCTCAGAAAAAATAATGTAGAAATTCCAAGCACAGAGGTATGGACTGGCGAGGCTGCAGAGAGGCTCAATAACTTGTCAGAAAGTCAATACTCTGTGATAAAAGAATTGTAAAGATTCTAATTGTCCTGAGAGAAGAGAGTCATGTACTGTAGAAATGATCATTTTAAGGCACCCTGACAGGGAAGCAAATGGGGACTTATGCAAAGGTTGCAAGCACAGAAGATTTCAAAGCATTTTTTTCCTCAGACATATAGCACTGCTTTCATGATACTTTGAAAGCTTCTTGAGTGGGAAGAATCATATAGTTTGAGCCATGAATTGATCCTAGAACTTCTTAGGTGAGCTCTGGAATCTAACTGCAAACCCAGCTGGTACTGCATCTTCCTCCTTCATAACACCTCAAACAGCCCTGGGTCAGGAGCCATGCTTTTGGGTCACTCACCACCATGACTTCTCAGACCATATGCTGTCTGAGGTTGTGGGAAAGATTCCAAGTGTGATATTAAAACTGAGAAATTCATGAGGAAGTAGTCAGGTCCTCCTGGGGGCCTAAACACTCCACTGTCAACGGTTCTATTCTTTAGCTTCCTGGGGGCTCACCAAACTTTAGGGCATAATTAAAGACAGAGGTTTTGCAGAACAGTAATCCACCTGCAAGGACCATCCAACCTGCCCTGGAGACCGATTACCATGAAGTCAGGACCACCAGCCATCTCCTAACCTTTGTAAACAGGCATGACACTTAGATAAGTCAATCATCACACCTTCCCCATTGCCTTGCCTAGCACTCATCATTCCCCCTCCTTCCTTATGACCATTTTCGCCAAATTCTGCTCTACCTTTACAAAAAAACCAAACCATCTAATAACAGCCGGGATTCTGGATTTAAGTCCTGTAGCACCTTAGAGTCTAACAAGATTTTATGGGTATAAGCTTTTGAGAGTCAAAGCTCCCTCTATCAGAGCTTTCGCTTCTGAAAGCTTATACTCTGAAAATCTTGTTGGTCTCTAAGATGCTACTGGACTCAAATCTAGCTGTTCCACTATAGGCCAAGATGGCTACCCTGAAACTAGCCGGGATGTTGACTTCCTCTAAATAAGAACAAGAATTTTACTAAGGTTCCAAAGGGCATATCAGATAAAACTACCATCCCAGCAAGAGAGAAATTAGGTTCAATCTGATCCTCAAGGATTGCTTCTCAACCACAGAAATCGCTGGACTGAGACTTCCTCCTTCCATGTGGACCCCCACTTGTTACTTTGGAAATTCTTCATCCTCATTAAGACTTATGGAGTAGGCTATGCATGAAAATCTACTCTGCTTCTCTAAGCCCCTCACTCTTCCTTCATCCCAAGTTTCATCCCTTTGCTAATGGGCTGCTCAGAGAGGACATGAATCTTCAGCCCTTCTACCCCAGTCTGTTTCTGGGGACGTTACATGCTCATAACAACACAGAGGGTGGGTTCTGACTTTCTGGACCAGCCCAAGGGAGGAATGCTACTTCTGGATAAACTCACCACTTGAACTTCACTTGCATGTGGCACATCTTACAAAACCCATTTAAAGGGAATGTTCCCCTTAAATGGCTTTTGCAAGATCTTTCCCTGGCCTCAGAAAGCCATTGCCAGCAGACAGGAGGGAAGGAAGATTTACCAAGAAGGAAGATCTCTAGCCCCAGAGCCAGAAATTCTGGGGTGCTGGGGCAGGGGCACTGGGACAGGGGGGCAGTGAACTTAATTTGATTAGTAATTAGGTAAGTTTCTAATCAGTAGTAATCTAATTACTGGAATGGAGGAAGAGGAGGGGAAGATGTGGATTAAAAAAGGCAATCCAGAACAGGGAGGAGGCCACTAGCCCAGCCCACCCAGCCCCAACACTGCCTGAGCAGCAAGCCAGCACCCAGCAGCCATGTGGACTGACTCAGCTGGGCGAGGATCTGCCAAGCTGAGCAAGCAGAACTGAGGACTTTAACTCAATTCTCAGTTTAACTCAGACTGCAGGTCATTCAGACCTGTCACCCTGGGAATGGGAAACAGCCTGTTAGAGAGGGCAGAGCTGTTGATGTCATGGGGTGCCATGTAGGCAGGATGCAGTGTGGTGTGGCTCACCTTAATTAATACTCAAATGCAGGCTGTGGGCAGGGCACAGTGTGGCATGGCATAACTTAGGTACCAAAATAAATATTTTTAAAATCCAGTTTATGACAGCAGGACTTGTGGGATGCGGTTATAGAGTGAGGAGGCATGGCCCTGAGATGCCCCACCATAGCTATAGGCCTGGAGATCTCCCCCCCTCCCATTCTGCTGGCCTCGGGGAGCCACCACCACCACAAAGGAGGGAGGGAAGATCTCAGATCTCCATACACACACACAAACACACATCGCATCATCAACCTCACAAAATGAATCAATGGGGAGGCTCGTGAAGGTTCATGGTTTGTGTGACCCCACGAACCAGGATGAGCCTCCATTTTCCCAATTTCTGCCCATCCCTAGTTGCTAGTTTCATATACTCTTGGTGTAAGTTTTGTATATCACCTAGTTATCTGTGTTTCAGTAATTCCCCAAATGTAATATTTTGTATTGCTCTTCAATCTACCTGTATTTTCTACTTTTCTTTCTTTAACATGTTCAATAAAGATTAAATGTACGTATTGCCTCCCTCACTTTTTGCCAGTCCTAGCCCTTCCCTGAGGCATTGCCCAAGTTTACATTCATTTCAAGCACAGACGAAAGATCCCTTGACGTGGAAATCATGGAGTGCATGTGGGATCAGAGGTTTACATGTGTACTTTGAGCATTTCTGGTAACCCATTGTAACACCATGTACACTCTTCCTTTTAGCTGCCATTTTGTGTCCTGGATACACCAATCCCTGTGCATTAGCATGGAAACTTAAAAGGGTAGGGTAGCAGGATAAGCAGTTCTGTATTCACGTTTGGCCTCCCAAACCCACCCCTGCCCCTCAAATCCAAATATAAACCTTTGATCTAGTAGCATGGTTTTGTTTCCCTGTATAACCTGAAGCCAATAATTATTTGAGTAAAATGTTGTTTAAAATTCCTCTATGTACAGTCCACATCAGACAGAAAAATGTTAAAAGACTCACTTGCTTTTAATATTCAGATTAAAGGCAATTAAAATTATTCCATGCTCCATTTTGGGAAGCACTATGCCCTTCATTTGCTCACAGGTCAGACAACAGCCACCTGAACTCTGCCCTGTTGAAATATTTCCCTTAAACATAAGGTAACTCTAGCTGTTTTATCCTTGGCTTTTCATTTGCTGCGTCTACCACATGAGTCCGATTATGCAGTGTGACTTTGAGCCTGTGACCTACACTCTGTTGGGAAGTGAACCGAGAATCTCTCTTGCAGTCACCCAGAGCATTTTGGGATAATTATTCTGTACGCTAAGTGCATCATGGAGTCGACTGCTACATCTACTGCTTTTTGATTTATGACAAATATTAGGCAGAAGCAGAAGGAACAAAGAAACCGTAAGATCAGACACAAACTATGCACCACAGATGAAACAATGTTAAGATATGACTGGCTTTAATTATGATACATAATGAGCAGAATGAATACACACATAATGTTTATTGCAGATTTTGTTTCTGCCCTAAGATAGCTGTATGCTGGACGCATTTCAGATCTTGATTTGGTTCAGAGATCAAAGACAATTTGTCTCACGTCTTTTGCTTAAGCGTCAAGGACTGATTTCTCTTAGAATAGTCATAGTAATACCTCAAGGGTGCTTCATAACTGGCTAGGTAAACAGAAGAAATAAAACCAGCTGCCTTGGGCTGTGAGCAGAAGAGAAGTAAGGTTCCCATTTTTTATTTTCCAAAAAAATCTGGAATCTCAGCTACATGCTTATGCATATGTATAGTTCCCTTTCTGAAGAGACCATAGAATCATAGAATGTTAGAGTTGGAAGGGATCTTGCAGGTCATCTAGTCCAACCCCCTGCACTCTGCAGGAGCATAGCCAAAAGATAGCCCTACATACCCACAACATACCCAAAAGATGATCAGTCTCCGCTTGAAAGCGTCCAGCGAAGGAGCATCCACCACCTCCCAAGGCAGTCTGTACCACTGCTCAACCACTCTTACAGTTTGGAAGTTTCTCCTGATATTTAGCCGGTAACGACACCCTTGTAATTTCCATCCATCTAGTCTTGCAATCCGGAGCAAGAGAGAATAGATCTGCTCCATCTTCTACATGACAGCCCTTCAAATACTTGAACACTGCAATCATGTCCCCTCTAAGCCTTCTCTTTCCCAGGCTAAACATACCCAACTCTTTCAGCCTTTACTCATAAGACTTGGATTCCAACCCTCTCACCATCCTCAACATACCCAACTCTTTCAGCCTTTACTCATAAGACTTGGATTCCAACCCTCTCACCATCCTGGTCAGCCTCTTCTGGACACACTCAAGCTTGTCAACATCCTTCCTAAAATGTGGTGCCCAAAACTGGACACAGTACTCCAGGTGAGGCCTGACCATAACAGAATAGAGCGCAACTACCACCTCCCACGATCTGGACACAATGCTTCTGTTAATGCATCCTAAGATTGCATTAGCTTTCTTCACAGCCACATCACACTGCAGGCTCATGTTTCACTTGTGATCAACCATAACACCTAGATCCCTTTCACATGTGCTGCTGTCAAGCCAAGTCCCTCCCATTTTATATCTGTGCCTTTGATTCTTTGTACCTAAGTGCAGGACTTTGCACTTATCTCTATTGAAATTCATTTTGTTTGTCTCAGCCCACTGTTCCAGCCTATCTAGATCATTTTGAATCCTGGCTCTGTTTTCTTCAGAATTAGCAATCCCACCCAGCTTTGTGTCATCTGCAAATTTGATAAGCATTCCCTCTATGTCTTCCTCCAGGCCATTTATAAAAACACTAAACAACACCGGGCCCAGGACCGAGCCCTGCAGCACTCCGCTTGAGACTTCCCTCCATGTAGACACAGAGGCATTTACGAGCACTTGTTGGGTATGATTTTTCAACCAACCATAAATCCATCCAACAGTTGCACCATCCAGCCCACACTTAACCAGCTTATCCTCAAGGATATCATGAGAAACTTTGTCAAATGCTTTACTGAAATCTAGATACACTATATCCACAGTATTGCCAGAGTCAACCATTTTAGTAACTCTGTCAAAAAGGAGATAAGGTTGGTCTGGCATGACTTATTCTTGATAAACCCATGCAGGCTACAACCAGAGTTGTCATTGGTTAAACATCTAAGTGCAAAGTATCCAGATTTATAAGCAGAGCGCCTTTCATTTGTGAAGGAAATCTTTCCAGAGATGTATCAGCACACCCCTTCCTCCCACCAATGACAACATAAGACAACCATGTTTGGGTTCAAATAGGTTTTAAGTGGCTGATCTGCCACAAAATTTCACTCTTACTTTTAGAGTGGATTGCAACTAGGCAACCCAATGGCTACCAACATTTTAGGCAACTCCACCCTGGCTACAAACCAGCTTCATTTATCCTAGCCTATACATTTAACTGTGCCAAGGGGAAACTCTGGGATCCTGGAGAGCTACTGGCCTGTCAGTCAGCAATTTTTATTTACTTATTTATGTCACTTATTTATGTCATTGAAAACATTTTAAACCTCCTTTCCCCTCATCAGGGTCCCCAAGGTGGCACACTTAAACGTTAGAACATTTAACATTAGAACAATTAAAAACATTTAAAATTATAAAATGAAAAAAATCAATCAAACCCATAACTAACATCAGAAACCAGGGAGGAGGGACAATAACCATTATTATGGGTATGCCAAACAAACAAACAAAACCCTCTTCTTCACCCATCAGTGGAAGACACCGATGGAGGGATACAGATAATTCTCTCATGGGAGGGAGTTCTGAAGTTTTGGTGCCACAACTAAATAAGCCCATTCTTGGTTCACCACCCATATAGGCTCAGATGGCAACCAAAGCACGGTCTTCAAAGCTGATCCATGTGAAACAGTAGGTTCATATGAGAGAAGATGGTTCTGAAGCTATGTTGGTCCTGGGTCATACAGGGCTTTAAAGGTCAATGCCAACACATTGAATTGAGCTCAGAAGCAAACTGGAGGCCAGTGCAGATGGAACAAGACTGGAGTGATATGGTCCCTACAGTCCGCTCCAGGCAACTCTCTGGCTACAGCATTCTATACCAACTGCAGCTTCTGAACAGTCTTCAAGGGCAGCCCTCGAAGAGCATAGGTGTAACCAGGGCATGCACCACAAGATCCACCCAGAAAGAACCACAATTGGCTCACCAGCCAAACTGATAAAAGGCCAGTTTTGTTTAGTGGTTAAGTGCGCGGACTCTAATCTGGGAGAACTGGGTTTGATTCCCCACTCCTCCACTTGCACCTGGTTGGATGACCTTGGGCAAGCCGTAGTTCTGATAAGAGCTGTTCTTGAAAAAGAGCAGTTTCTGTCAAGAGCTCTCTCAGCCCCACCTACCTCACAGGGTGTCTGTTGTGGGGAGGGGAAGGGAAAGGAGTTTGTAAGCCACTCTGAGACTCCTTCTGGTAGTGAAGGGCGGGGTATAAATCCCCAAGCTGTTAATTTGCTCCTTTAGGAGGGGTGCAACTCCATCCAAAACTGGGCATAACCCATTTCCTGGGTCAGACCTTCCCCTCACCAGCGGCACCTTCATTTTGTTGGGATTCAGCTTCAGCTTGTTAACCATCATCCATTCCAAAACTACCTCCATGCACCTGTTCAGTTTCCACAGCCTCTGTGGGATCTGCTGGTTGTGCAAGATAGAGCTGAAAGTCTTCTGCATATTGGTGGGGCAACTCAGCCCAAATCTCCAGATGACCTCTCTCAGTGGCTTTATATACCTGTTGAAAAGCATGGGGAACAAGATGAAACCTTGGGGAACCCCATAGGGAAAAACCAAGGGGCAGAGCAGCAGTACCCCAGCAATACACTCTAAAATCTACCCCCAAAGTAGGAGCGGAACTACTGCAGAATGGTGCCTTCCTGTTGCAATCCTAAAAGGTGATCCAGAAGGATACCATGAAATTAACAGGTTTAGAAACACAGAAAAAAACATAGAGCTGGAAGGCATCTCAAGAGTCATCTAGTCTAACCCTCTGCAGAAGGAAATTCACAACTACCTTTCTCCCCAGACTCCCCCAATGACCCCTGCTCTATGGCTAGAGGAAGGCAAAAAACTTCCAGGGCCCCTGGCCAATCTCACCTGGATCCCAAAGTGGTGATTGGCATTACCTTGGGCATGTAAGAAAGGGCCATGAGAACCAAACAGACTCATCCCTTCCTGCCTTTCTTCTCATGACCTGCGTAAGTTAACAGAATCAGCATTGCTGTCAGATGGCCATCTAGCCTCTGCTTAAAAACCTCCAAAGAAGGAGAGCCCACCACCTCCCATGGAATTCCACCAAGGAATTGCTCTGTCAGGAAGGTCTTCCTAACATTTATCAGGTGCTGCTATAGCACTGAAGTGTTATATTGGTCTAGTGCAATCATGCTCAACTTTCAACGATCAAAGCAAAACAAATGCAAGAAAGACTGTACGGCAAAAAAGGACAGGGGAAGCGGCACTATTGGAAGAACTGTAGACATTTTAAACAGCAGACTACAGCGATTCAGAAGCTCAAAGAAGAGGTGAAAACAGAAGAGAGCAGTTTACCTCAAAAATGGCTCAACAGCACTTTGCCAACCAGATGCAAAACGGCTTTGTATGAAAAGGTAAATAAAATCAGTTAGCAGCCAGTTGCTAAAATGATTGTGTCTGAAATGACCAAAAAAATCCATTAGCAACCGGCTACTAAAATGGATTACAAAGGCTGTTTGAAAGGGCCCAAAAATTAATACAAGGAACAATGCAATAGATCAGGAATTTGAAACTGGCAATTTGGTGTAGTGGTTAAGTGCGTGGATTCTAATCTGGGAGAACCGGGTTTGATTTCCCACTCCTCCACTTGCACCTGCTGATGTGACCTTGGGTCAGTCACAAGCTCTGGCACAGCTGTTCTTGAAAGAGCAGTTTGTGTTAGAGTTCTCTCAGCCACACCTACCTCACAGAGTGTCTGTTGTGGGGAGGGGAAGGGAAAGGAGTTTGTAAGCCGCTCTGAGACTCAAAAGTGAAGGGCAGGGTATAAATCCAATCTCCTCTCCTCCTCCTCCTCCTCCAATAATGAACAATGTAATACACAGAATGAACACTGCTATGAAACTGGAATACAAACTTAGTAAACAAGGCCAATAAAACTTAGCATAAGCAGTGCAATGAAAACTGCCTAATTTTTTCAGACATTAATGTCACTTGCCTTTATAAAAATTCCTTTCTGAACAATTCCATTTTACAGATACTGTGGAACTATAAAAACCACAGGGCCTTGAATGGCCTGACTTGATATGAGGCAGTTTCATGTCTTTTTGGAGCAGGATTTTGCATCTCTCAAAGCAGGGCTCCTTCCATTCCCCTGAACACCCTAATTGCTTGAAAGCGTTCAGACACCATGGTCGTCCCTTGCTGTAGTAGCTGTTAGATTTACTATGCTAGCTGTTTCCCCCTATGGTAATTAACATGCTTTAGGCTTTGCCGTAGAAGGAATATAATATCCTGACTGGTGTGTATATTATGGCAATAACTCTAACCCAGCAGCAACGAGTGTTGTGGGGCAATATGATCAGCCTGCTCAGAAGTATAAATTCAAAATCAAGATCTTAAATTTCTGTCATATTATTTATTTTATATTGGCCTGCACATTACTGAGCTACTGAGAGAACTGCTATTAATGAATTTGTCATCTGGAGCCCCTTTAAATGATCAAACTATTTCCTTTTCTTCTTTTCCATTCAGTATTCTGGTATTTGATGAATAGGTTGATTCTGTCACACATACATACCCCAAGGTACCCTACTCTGAATATAAATTTTGTTGAAATTGGTGGAGTTGCTGCCAACTTCACCAGATCATATGAAATGTATTTAAAAGAAAAAGAAAAACAAAACAATGACAATATATTTTTGTAAGCCGTGGCAGAATTACTGGACTTCTTTGTTATACTGTACAACATTCAATGGACTGCCCTTTTGGACTGTGTTCTGGCTCTGTATTAAACACTGTCTTTGGACCATAATGTGGGGTTATTTCAGGAAGATTAAGTACATGTGCCACTAGCAATTAATACAGCAGCACCCTTACGATTATTAATGTGAAATAAATATGGATTGCAGATGTGCTCCCTCATTGTTAAATAAAGTGGGTGATTTATAAATTGTCAGTTTTCAGATGGAATTCCCTATCTGCACCAGGCATCTGAGTGGGATTTATTTGGAAGAAATGCTCTAAAGCAGAAGGTTTTATGTGTTGCTGCTGTTCTCCTTGTAAGCATTAAGGAGATACAGAGTGTGTTATAAATCACACGTTGCATACAAAATGCCATTCACGTGCATTCAGCAATTTACTAAACCCGTGCAGAGAAACAAAAATAAAATAAAGCCACTACACAAGATCTTTAGGAAATAAAGTGACATTTTCTCTTTGGGGAGTATGTTCATGAATGATTTTGTGGTAAAACTTCTACTACGGAGGATGTATTTGCCTAGAAACGATTGCTGTCTTTATTAGTTGATGTCTGGAATACGGCACATTTCTTCTCATAATCTTTGATAGTCACATAAACTGTGCCAACTGCCATAACCAGTCAATCATTGTGTTCTTTTTTGGCTTTGTATCTGGGGTTCAGCTATCAGAAGCATGGCCAACAATAGGTCTTCTTGCCTATACATTAGCTAACTGATACTTCATATTATTCAGTGGTGCTTAATAAAGATGGGCATGAACCACATTTTTGCAGTTTGGTTCAGTTCGTGGTTCATGGCTTGATTCACGAACTGAACTGGTTTGTATCAATTCATGGCCCTTGCTTTCTGCTCACCACCACTTTTGGCACAGAGCAGAAATCAGGGGTTTAAATGGTCTGAGCCATTTAAACCATTGCTTTCTGCTCACTACCAATTTTTTTAGGGAGCAGTAAGCAGGGATTTATATGGCTCTGGGCCATTTAAATCAAACAATTGAGCCAGGGGGGGTGGAGAAAGCATGGGTTTAAATGGCTCAGAGTCATTTAAACCCCTGTGTTCTGCTTCCCGGCACTCAGCTCTTTTTTTGTGTGTGAATAGCTGGAAGCAGGGGCTTAAATGTGCCCTGGAGAGCCTTGTGCTCCCCTGATCAAGACTTGCTGCTTGTCCCCAGCCCAAGGGACATCCATGTAGCCTCAAGCAGGGCCAGGGCCTTTTCTGCCTTGGCCCTGGCCTGGTGAAATATGCTTCCATGTGAGATCAGGGCCCTGAGGGATCTATTAACATTCCGCAGGGCCTGCAAAATGGAGCTGTTTCAGCAGATCTTTGGGTGAGTTGGTGGGTGTCCAGGGAAAAGCTGGTCCCCCTGCTAAAGATACCATCCTATGTAGCCTAGACTATACAGCCTTGGATTTCAGCAACACCAGTATTGGAAATTATATTGTTTTAAATGTTGTTTTAATGGTTTTAATTAATTATTACAATTACTATTTTGTTGAAATGCTGTAAGGCCTAAGTGAGAATTGTGATATGCCCTGAGCCTGTTTATGGGGAGGCTGGAATATAAATGTGAGTGAATGAATGAATGAATGAATGAATGAATGAATGAATGGCTCAGAGCCATTTGTAACCCTGCTTTCTGCTTGTCATGAACCACCATGAATTGCCTTAAAAATTGTGGAAGTTCATGGTGGCTCTTTAGTTCATGAACATTCACCCAATCTTCAGGAATTTTACAGCCAAGAATTTGCAACCCTGTGTAGGCCAATCTCCCTCCAATATGCTACTGGAGCATTCCCAACAGATGGCCATCCAGCTTCTGCTTAAAGACCTCCACTTAAGAAAGGTTCACCAGCTTCCAAGGCAGCCTGTTCTGCTGTAGAACAGTTCTTACCATATGAGTTTCTGACATCTAAATTCATTGTAATTTTCATCCATCAATTCTAGTCCCATCCTTGGAAACAAGAAAGAACAAGTCTGCTCCATCTGGAGAACAGCGCTCCAAACATTTGAAGACACCAATCAAATCTTCTCTTAACATTTTCATTTCAGGCTAAACATGCTCAGCTCTTTCAGTCTTTCATCATTTAGGCTTGGTTTTTAGACCTCTCATCATCCTGGTTATTCTCCAGTTGGCCAATATTCTTAAAAATGTGATGTCTAGAAATAGATACAGTACTCCAGATGAGGCCTGACCTGTCTAGAATACAGTGGAACAATTTCTTCCCACTATCTGCTTCTGTTAATGAAGCCCAAGGTTACATTAGCACTTTTTTTTTTTTTTTGGTAGCCATTGGTTCAGTTTGTGATCCTTTTCACACATAGTCCTAGAAAACACATATATTGCCTTTCCAGAGATACAATCTAGGAGGCTCAGAACTAAAACATACAACAAAAATGGTCCAGGTATTTTGTTTTGGCCTGGCACCCAAAGGGACAGTAAGGTAAAAACCAGCATTCCAAAGATGAGGCACCACTGCTGTCACCAAGTCAGCCTGACACCAGCAACCACCAAGCAACTTGACCCGGACTGGTGGCCACTGTGAACTCAGCCTGGTATCAGTGACTGCCATGCAACTTGTCCTGGCACTTGTGGCTACTGTGCTACTGCATCTATAGCACAACTCGGCTGGACTTTTCCCACAGACAGGCTGCCAGAAGGAGGGAACGGAGGAAAGCTGAAGATAGGGGAGAGATTGTCCCGTGGGTGGGAAGGAGAGAAGGAAGCAGGAATAGGGGATAGGCTTCCGGGGAAGGGGAAAGAGGAATTAGTGGGGTAAGGGACTACAGAGGTAAATGAGATGTCCCCCATAATTTCCTGTGGGTACCCCACACACATAGTCTGATGTTAATTGGTTACCATTTTAAATTTCTTCTACAGTTCTGTATACCTGGTATAGCCAATGCAATCTTTGCACCTTAATGTCTATCCTGATAATCACCAGTCCCCAGTCACAAGTTCATTGAGTTGGGGCAATAGTGCATAATCTCTGTGATTTATTTATTTATTTATTTGTTTGTTTGTTTACTAATTAAAACATTTATAACCCACCTGTCCTTGTGATTCAAGGTGACTTACAATAAAAGTTAAAAACATTTTCTGTTAAAGCCAAAATTGAAACAGCAAATGCCAACTCTCTACCTCTCCCCGCTTAAAAGATGCCTGCTGTTCCAACCCCCTCAAAAGCCCTGGCAAACAGACAGGTCATGCAGCCCTCCCCCTCTCCTCCTCTGGAAGCCCATTCCACAGAGCCATGGTGGAAAAGGCCCAGGCTCTAGCTGATGTCAGACAGGCCACCCTAAGTGGTGCGATAGCCAATAGATGCCTACCTGATTATTATAGTTGGTGCGCAGGAAGGAAATGGTCCTTCAGATATGTGAATCCTAAATCATGAAGAGCTTTAAAGTGCATAACTAGCACCTTGCATGGAACTCAGAAACAGAATGGCAGCCGATGTAGCTGTTCTGAAATGGGCAATATATGTTCCTGGCAGCTAGCCCCTGGCAAGAGTTGGCCTGTTGCATTCTGGACCAGTTGCAATTTCTAGATTGCCCTCAAGGGCAACCCCACATACGGCACATTGCAGTAATCCAGTCACCAAATTGTTCATGTTCTTCAGGTATCTAAGCATAAAAAAAGGTTTTGCTAAAATCCATTTTCAGAATACTGCTTAATTTCCTCCGTGGTTTTTCAAAACTGTATCAGATGAACAAATTAGAGATTCCAAAATAATAATTCTGCTTAGAACAATGATGCTAGCTCCATCTAATTTACCACACACTACTTCCCCCTCCTGAGATTTGTGAGCACTAGGAGTTCCTTGTGGGAGAGACTCAGTTACTCCATTCCCTAATTACATGCCTGGAAAGTGGAATCATAATTAAACATGCATGTGGTATTTGTTTCATTATGTGTTATGATATGGATTTAATTATCGTCATCAGTACCATACAAAATCTGTGATTCAACATGTGAAAACTGTTATGTACTAAAGTTCCAGTTTAGTAATATACAAACAATTAAGCACAGAAGAATTATTTGAGCTGGTCCTAGATTTTATGAACCCTTATGACAGACAGCTGAAATCGAAACAGTCACTCATACCACCAGCAATGACACATTCCTTATAAATCCAACCATCTTTCTTTTGGAGGAAATCTCGGTGGTAATCTAGTCCAGTGCCCTTAACTGGCATTTCACCTTGGAGGTATGGCACATGGCCACTTAGAGACATCATTTGAAACTGCTTACTGGTGCAACAAATGATAGATTACTACCATTTTCATTTGGGTGGCATTCTTGACAGACAGTTTCAAGCAAAGATTCTAAGAATATGGTCATGGTCGCACACAGGGGCATTGTAATAAGACTGAAGATTATAGTGGTGGATTTACCATTTGACTCACTGAGATTCTCCTTTTTAAATGCAAGTTTCTAAAATTTATGGATATTCTTGAAACTGGGCCTGGTTAATCTCAGAAGCCAATGAAGAGGCTCAGGAAGATTTCCCAGGAGCAGAACTCCAGAGTTTCACATACTTCCTTGACTCTCTTTGCAAGATGCAGAATAAATTGTACAGAAAATCATAATTAATGTGTAAATATATTTATAAGGCATAATTTGTTCAGGTCTCAGAATCCAGCTCTTCTTCATGTAGAATTTGGACTATTTTTTGAGTTTTTAAAATTTTATTGTAGCAAACACAGTCTTGCATATGCTTATTCTTAAGAGATGGTGGACAGGAAGTAACATACTTTTCTTATGTTTGTTGTCCTCCATTCAATTTTGGAGAAACTAGAAAGGGGGTGGCCTGCCTTGGATGGCCCAAGCTAGCCTAATGACATAAAATCTCAGAATTTAAGCAGGGTCAGCCCTGGTTAATTCTTGGGTGAGAGACCTCCAAGGAAGTCCAGGGTCTCTACACAAAGGCAAGCCATGGCAAACTATCTCCGTTCATCTCTTGCCTTGAAAACCATATGGAGTAGCCACAAGTTGGCTGTGACTTAATGGCACTTTTCACTACCAGAAAAGGCTGGAAAATATGCCCACATGCATTTGGTGAGTCGCCACACTTGAATGCCAACAGCTGAGTAGCAGAGCACATGTTTTACAAGCAGTTAAATCCCATTCCAATTCCAGGTAAGGTACTTGGCACAAATTCTACCTAAATCCTAGAAGAGCTACTGCCAGTCAGGGTTTAAAATGTGGAACCTGTAAACATTGTAATTGGTCCTGCTCCCCATGACAGCCATTTTGTGATGGTACCCACCAGGTCCATAGCTGGGATTTTTTAATTTAGGGGGTCTTTAAATAAGTCAGGGGGCATCCTGCACAGACACACACACACACACCACAAGGGAACACCACAAATAAAATAAAACAATTGAAGTTGGGGGGCCTGGGCTGGATGGGAAGTTGGGAGGCTTTGGCAGTAAGTCAGGGGGCCAGGCCCCGAGATGCCCCACTGTAGCTACGGGCCTGGTACCCACTACACTTTATTAAAATTCTAAAAGTTTTCAAAGGCTGATCCTGGGGATCCTGGCCTACTGAATAGATACAAGCACCGTAGTAAACCATGTAAAGAAGCCTTCAAATGATGGCCATCATCCATTAGGATCTTTGCATGAAATGGTCAAGATCATTCATATGAGATTAGGATCATCAGGCATAACCTGGCAATTGGCAGGAGTCCAGGGCTCGTGGACATAGGGCACATAATCAGTGATGATGTGATGTTACTTTCGGAGAAAACCTAGACATAATGGGAATTCCTAGAACAGACTAACATCAATCCACGTTTTCCCCAGAAGTGACTTCATGCCATCACCAAGGTCTTTTTTTCCAGCTGGACACAGGAGCAGCAGTGGAAAACAGGGCTGCAATCACACACACTAAATAATCCACTTCAATCCACTTGCAATGCACTTTCCAACTGGATTTCGCTGTGTGAACTGGCAAAATCCAGTTGGAAAGTGCATTGAAAGTGGTTTATTTAGTGTGTGTGATCGCAGCCCAGGAGTGGGAAATGGCAGCCATGCATGAGATACTTTTTTAAGTCTTTCATCTGTAGGAATCTGCAAATGCATGCAAATTGCAGAAGAACAAAGTAAATCACCATGATCTCAGGGCCGGCTCCAGGTATTTCTGCGCCCTAGGCGGGGGCAGATCCCAACCTCCCAGTTGGGCCTGGAGACCCAGCCATGCCGCCCCCCCTCCTCTCCCCCCCCAGGGAGGAGGGGGAGGGCGGGCAAGCTGTGCTCTGGCTGGCCGCCGCAGGCCGCTTCCTCCTCCTCCCCCCCCCCAGGGAGGAGGGAGAGGGCGACTTGCGCCCTCGGTGGGCGCTTTTCTGCGGCGGCGGCAGCAGGGAGACCCTGCTAGCTGCCGCCAGCCGCTTCGTCCTCCTCCTCCTCCTCCTCCCCCCCCAGGGAGGAGGGGGAGGGCGACTTGCGCCCTCGGTGGGCGCTTTTCCGCGGCGGCGGCAGCAGGGAGACCCTGCTAGCCGCCGCCAGCTGCTTCCTCCTCCTCCTCCTCCCCCCCAGGGAGGACAGGGAGGGCGACTTGCGCCCTCGGTGGGCGCTTTTCCACGGCGGCGGCAGCAGAGAGACCCTGCTGGCCGCCGCCTGCCACTTCCTCCTCCTCCCCCCCCCAGGGAGGACAGGGAGGGCGACTTGCGCCCTAAGCGGGCGCTTTTTCACAGAGGGGTGCCCGGTTAGGGCGGCGGGGGGGGGCTTTTTTGGGGGGAGCGGGGCGCCATTTGGCGCCCCTGAGGCCGGCGTGCCCTAGGCGAGGGCCTAGTTCGCCCAATGGGCAATCCGGCCATGCATGATCTGCACCAAACAACTGTTCTTAACTCAATTTATGAAAAAATAAACCATGGCAATCCTGTCTCTAAGACTTTGGTAACCTAGGCATTACTTGTTTTCCCACACAGCACCCTGCAGAAAATACTGGACCCTTTGAAGCCCATGGAAACAACTCCTGAGGGGCTGGGTTGTAGTTAGCAAACGTTTCCCTGGACTTCAAAGATGATGCTTGCCTACTTGAGGGTAAGTTACGTGACCTTAATTAAGCCATTTATTTAAAGTATTCGTATTCTGTTTTCCAAGTAAGCCCATATGTTTTATTCTTCAAACTAGCAGCAGTGTAGAATACAAAACTGGGAGAAAAATAAAGCAGAAGATACCTGAATTACATGAGATGTGATGCTTGAATCTTGACCCTTTTTTGACATTTTGTTGGTTATCGGTGAAACGGGAGGGCATAAGGTCTTCTCATGATACAGTTGGACCTTAAAAACATAAGAACATAAGAGAAGCCGATGTTGGATCAGGTCAATGGCCCATCCAGTCCAACACTCTGTGTCACACAGTGGCCAAAAATACCAGGGGCCATCCGGAGGTCCACCACTGGGGCCAGGACACTAGAAGCCCTCCCACTGTTGCCCTTCCCCAAGCACCAAGAATAGAGTGCATCACTTGCCCCAGATGGAGAGTTCCTATCTATACCTTGTGGCTAATAGCCACTGATGGACCTCTGCTCCATATGTTTATCTAATTCCCTCTTGAAGCTGTCCATGCTTGTAGATCATGTGGCAGTGAATTCCATGTGTTAATCACTCTTTGGCAGAGTTCTGTAAGCATATCAGAGTTCCTTGACTCTCGTTACAAGATGAAGAATAAATTGTATTGTTGTTGTTCAGTTGCACAGTCGAGTCCGACTCTTCGCGACCCCATGGACCAGATCATACCAGGCCCTCCTGTCTTCCGCTGTCCGCTGAAGTTTGCTCAATTTCATGTTTGTTGCATCGATGATACTGTTTAACCATCTCATCCTTTGCCATCCTCTTCTTCTTTGACCTTCAATCTTTCCCAGCATCAGGATCTTCTCCAGTGAATGCTCCCTTCTCATTTGGTGGCCAAAGTATTTGAGCTTCAACTTCAGGATCTGGCCTTCCAGGGAACAGTCAGGGTTGATTTCTTTTAGGATTGAATGATTTGATCTCCTTGCAGTCCAAGAGACTCTCAAGAGACTTCTCCAGCACCATAGTTCAAAAGAATCTATTCTTCGGCGCTCGGCCTTTCTTATAGTCCAACTCTCGCAGCCATACATTACTACGGGGAATACCATTGCTTTGACCATGCGGACTTTTATTGGCAGGGTGATGTCTCTGCTTTTTATCATGCTGTTTAGGTTTGCCATCGCTTTCCTCCTAAGGAGCAGGCGTCTTTTAATTTCATGGCTGCAGTCACCATCTGCAGTGATCTGGGATCCCAGGAACGTGAAGTCTGTCACCACTTCTACGACTTCCCCTTCTATTTGCCAAGGAGTGATGGGGCCAGATGCCATGATCTTAGTTTTTTTGATGTTGAGCTTCAAGCCCACTTTTGTGCTCTCCTCTTTCACCCTGAGCAAGAGGCTCTTTAGGTACTCTTCACTTTCTGCCATCAGAGTGGTATCGTCTGCATATCTGAGGTTATTGATCTTTTCCCCAGCAATCTTAACTCCAGCTTATGATTCATCCAGGCCAGCATTTCACATGATGTACTCGGCATATAAATTAAATAAGCACGGTGACAATATACATCCTTGTCGTACTCCTTTTCCTATGCTAAACCAATCAGTTGTTCCATATCCGGTTCTAACTGTAGCTTCTTGACCCTTATACAGGTTTCTCAGGAGACATGTGAGGTGGTCTGGTACTCCCATCTCTTTAAAAACCTGCCATAGTTTATTGTGATCCACACAATCAAAGGCTTTAGCATAGCCAATGAAGCAGAAGTAGATGTTTTTCTGGTACTCTCTTGCTTTCTCCATAATCCAGCGAATGTTGGCAATTTGATTTCTAGTTCCTCTACCTCTTCGAAACCCAGCTTGTACTTCTAGCAGTTCTCTAGCCACATACTGTTGGAGCCTAGCTTGTAGGATCTTGAGCATGACCTTGCTAGCGTGTGAAATGAGTGCAATTGTGTGATAGTTTGAACATTCCTTGACATTGCCCTTCTTTGGGATTGGAATGTAAACTGACCTTTTCCAATCCTGTGGCCACTGTTGTGTTTTCCAAATTTGTTGGCAAATTGAGTGCAGCACTTTAACAGCATCTTCTTTTAAGACTTTGAATAACTCAGCTGGGATACCATCGCCTCCACTAGCTTTGTTATTAGTAATGCTTTCTAAGGCCCATTTAACTTCACTTTCCAGGATGTCTGGCTTGAGGTCAGTGATTATACCATCGTGGTTGTCAAGGACATCAAGGTCCTTCTTCTATAGTTCTTCTGTGTATTCTTGCCATATTTTCCTAATCTCTTCTGTTTCTGTTAGGTCCCTACCGTCTTTGTCCTTTATCATGGCCAGCTTTGCATGGAACATTCTCTTGATTTCTCCAATTTTCTTGAAGAGATCTCTAGTCCTTCCCAATCTATTGTTGTCCTCTATTACTTTGCATTGTTCATTCAGGAATGCCTCCTTATCTCTCCTTGCTGTTGTCTGGAAATCTGCATTCAGTTGGGCAAATTTTTCCTTTTCACTTTTGCCTTCTTTCCTCTGCTATGTGTAAAGCCTCATCAGACAGCCACTTTGCTTTTTTGCATTTCTTTTTCTTTGGGATGGCGGTGATTGCTGCCTCCTTTACAATGTCACGGACCTCTGTCCATAGTTCTTCAGGCACTCTGTCTATCAAATCTAGTCCCTTAAACCTATTCTTCACCTCGACTGTATATTCATCGGGGATGCAATCTAGGTCAAATCTGAATGGCCTTGTGGTTTTCCCAACTTTCTTCAATGTAAGTCTGAGTTTTGCAATGAGTAGCTCATGATCTGAGCCACAGTCAGCTTCAGGTCTTGTTTTTACTGACTGGATAGAGCTTCTCCATCTTTGACTGCAAATTATATAGTCAATCTGATTTTGGTGTTGCCCATCTGGTGATGTCCATGTGTAGAGACGCCTCTTAGGTTGTTGGAAAAGGGTGTTCGCTATGACCAGCGTGTTCCCTTGACAAAACCCTGTTAGCCTTTGCCCTGCTTCATTTTGTTCTCCAAGGCCAAATTTGTCTGTTTTTCCGGTTACCTTTTGATTTCCTACTTTAGCATTCCAGTCCCCTATGATGATGAGGACATCATTTTTTGGTGTTAGTTCTACGAGCTGTTGTAGGTCTTCATAGAACTGGTCCACTTCAGCCTCTTCTGCAGCAGTGGTTGGGGCATAGACTTGGATTACTGTGATGTTGAATGGTTTGCCTTGGATTTGGACCGTGATCATTCTGTCATTTTTGAGATTGTATCCCAATACTGCCTTTCTCACTCTCTTGTTGACTATAAAGGCCACACCATTTTTTCTACGGGATTCCTGGCCACAGTAGTAGATATAATGGTCTTCTGAGTTAAATTCGCCCATTCCTGTCCACTTTAGTTCACTGATTCCCAAGATGTCGATGTTCATTCTTGCTATCTCATTTTTGACCACGTCAAGCTTACCTTGATTCATAGATCTTACATTCCAGGTTCCTGTGCAGTATTGTTCTTTGCAGCATCGGACTTTCCTTTCACTGTCAGACACATCCACAACTGAGTGTCCTTTCAGCTTTGGCCCAGCCGCTTCACTCTTTCTGGGGTTACTCGTACTTGCCCTCTGCTCTTCCCCAGTAGCATATTGGACACCTTCCGACCTGAGGGGCTCATCTTCCGGCGTCATATCTTTTAGCCTTTTGTTACTGTCCATGGGGTTTTCTTGGCAAAGATACTGGAGTGGGTTGCCATTTCCTTCTCCAGGGGATCACGCTTGGTCTGAGTTCTCTGCTGTGGCCTGTCCGTCCTGGGTGGCCCTCCACAGCATAGCCCACAGCCTCATCGAACCACGCAAGCCCCCTCACCGCGACAAGGCAGTGATCCATGAGGGAGATGAATTGTATAGAAAATGATAAATAATATGTCAGTGTTAGGGGTCTGAAGCTTAATGACGGTCACTTGGCTAAGGCCATTCACTTATTGAGTTTAGAGTTATGTTGAGATTTAAATGACAGACTTCCCAGTTCTTACATGCACAAAGCAATCCTAAGCAGAGGAACACCCTTCTAAGCTCATTGACTTTCTTTTTCTTAGGATTGCACCATCTTTGTTTAGGATCGTACTAACTTTGTTTAAGGCAAAGGTTTCCCTTGCTTGAAAACCAGTCAAATCTGATTCTAGGGGGTGGTGCTCATCTGCATTCCAAGCTGAAGAGCCAGCACTGTCTGAAGATGTTTCTGTGGTCATGTGGCCCTCATGACTAAATGCCGAGGTGCATGGAACACTGTTACCTTCCCACTTAAGTGGTACCTATTTATCTACTTGCAATTTCGAACTGCTAGGTTGGCAGGAGCTGGGGCCAGAGATGGAAACTCACTCCATCACACAGCACAAGGGTCTCGAACTGCTGAGCTACCAACCTTCTGGTCTGCAACTCAGCCACTAAAGAGGACCAAAAGGTGCCCCAAATGTTACAAATAAAATAGATGGGATAGATGGGGTAAATCTGAAAGTAATTATTGATTTTAGCTCCCAGTCCTATGCCGTGTCATGCAATAGAACAGTATGGGGGAAAGTAAAAAAAAACAGTAGGGCAATGATGGATATAATGTCCGAAGCATATTTCTGGCCAAATAGTGGCAGGAACCATTTTGTACTCATCCCTTTTGAAGAAATGGAGGCAACAGATATTGGGGATAGGGGACTTTCAGGCCAAGTTCAGACTGGCAGTTTCAAGCGGGAGTGAGTCGTGGCAAAAAAGCCCCAGAATAAGCTGTTCCAGGTTTTCCCGGTCGCACTGTGCCAACTGATGCGGGAGCATACCGGAGAGGAGGCGTGAGGGAGCGTTCACACTGTTGGCCCGAAGGCACGGCTGCAAGGCGTGGCTTTCTGTTTCACTAATCTGGAGATATGCGCTTATGCACATGAGCGCATATGCACATGAGCACACAATCAAAATCATGGATTTTAGCGTTCACTCTGTGCTGGTGCAGGATATACACAGGATAGACACGCTTTCCGGGGTTTGATACCACTTTTAACAGGTA
The DNA here is from genome assembly GCA_029375565.1 of Gekko gecko. Classification (NCBI taxonomy): domain Eukaryota; kingdom Metazoa; phylum Chordata; class Lepidosauria; order Squamata; family Gekkonidae; genus Gekko; species Gekko gecko. The sequence goes on from JAPDNY010000009.1 coordinate 104,971,143, forward strand.
TCTTTTTAACTCGGGAACGAAGCGTTACAAGACAGATTGAGTACAGCTGGGGAACACCAGACAGATATGCCTGTGTGAATGCCCCCTTTAATCCGCTTGTGAAACGTTGCTGAAACACACCTCTCTCGGGGCAAACCGCCAGTCTGTACTCAGCCTCAGTGTGGCCAACGAGTGAGCAGAGAATGGAAGGATATTTAAAGCCATTCCCTCCTTATCTCACACACTTTTTTGCTGTGGAACTCCCCATCCTCTCCTCCCTGTAGCAACAGTGTGGGCTTAGTTGGTCACTTTGAACTGAGCAGAACTTTTTGAGGTCCCTGTCTAGTTGGCCAGAATAATGGACCTTTTTTTTGTCCTGCTCCACATGTGCTGCTGTAGGGCTGGCTTATATAAATAGGCCTGATTCTGAAGAGCTGAAGATGCCCAAACTGGGTTTGGCAGTTTGGAACACTTTCTGTGGTGTCACACTGACGTGCGACATCACATCCGGGCAAAACCAGGAGTGACATCATCATAGGGTTTATACAAAACTGTATGCTTAAACTATACAGTTTGGGGTAAATCCTAGAGCATTACACCAACATGATGATGTGCAAAACCAGAAGTGATGTTGCATATCGGCATGATGTCTAGGAGCCCCTCCCTTTCCCTGCTGGCCTATCAAGTGGTAGCAGAGAAGGGGAGGGGAGGTCAGGAGACTTGGCTCCCGCAGCAGCAGGATACGTGTGGGTTAAGTGCTTGCTACTAACTCTGGAACCTTTGCATGGGGGTCAACAGTCATACCAATGTAACTGAAGACTAGTTATAGCCATGTGCATGCCAGTCTCCATTAAAAGATGCATCTAGCCTGCTCAGTATGGCTTGGAGGAGCATCATGCTGTGCATCTACAGTTATAACAACTGTGCACAAGAAAGTGTGTTCTCCTTGGACAAAGTTTGTCAGGTTGGTTTCATTCATCACTATGTCCATCTATTCCAATGGTGTGAACACTCATGCCTTTGGCTATTTTCTGCTCATTTGCTTTATTCTATCAAGAAGTATATAAAGAAGCAGACAGCTCAGTGTTGACAGTTGTGAGTTTGGAGCAGGGACTGTGTTATATTTGTCTGCCTGTAGGAGATTAACTCACCTGGACCACAGAAGGGGAGAAGTAAAAACACCACAAGTTCTTGCAACTCGGAGAAAATAAGGTTTAGTGTGTTCACACAACTGGTTTTGAATGTCAAACTTTGGAAACTTGAGTAAGTTTCCGATTAGCTATAATCTGAGGCATAGTGATGCATTGATAAATGATGCCTTTAAAACACAGCAAGCAAATTCCTCTGGTGCTATTAGCAATCCATTGCCTGATCTGAAAGCAGAAAAAAGGACAATATTGTTACTTATAATTCAAAGCCAGTCTGTGTAAAAAAAAAAAAAAAAGATATGTGGCATCAGGAAAATGTAATTAATTTGGTGGTGTAAGCCTTCATAAATTATCAAGTATTCCCAATAGCAGCCCTGAAAAACTTACAGAGAACATGAGCTGCCTTTCAATTGCTCAGTTTCTCTGCTCCTGGAATTCTTTTAAGGTGGTAAGATGCTAACTTTGTGCAAGATGTTGAAACCATCAGCACTGTTGACATATTGCTCCACCTTTAATTAAGACCGTAACATTCCTCTGGGCCATACGGAAGCCGGTAATCTGCGTCCAGAGGCTGTCACTCTCTTCTCTAATGGACTGCAGCACACAAAAATTAATTATAGGGGAAAGGTTGCTGTTCCAGCTGGGACTGAAGTCTCCAGATTCCAAAGCAAATGTTTTGCTGTTGATCAAAATGAGATGTTCTCTTTGCTAGGTACAGTTACTGCAGTCCCCGGATTGTACTTGAGTCTCACTCTCACTGTTTAAAAAGCCCTCCAAACATCAAATATCAGTGTGGGGGATTCTTTCCAATAATTATGGTTTTGCTCTGCCGTCCACAGCTGGAGGGGTGTTCTTTCTGTGATCCTGTTTAATTCATAAGTCCCTTGCAATCTTATCCATGGCAAAGCCCTCCAACCCGTCTTAGCATGCCCAGCTTCCATAGGACATGGCAGAATTGGGAATTGTTTCCTCAACCCCACGTGGGAAAAGTAAATATTCTGTGCATACGGTCAGTAGCTTTTCCCCCTCACCACTAAGTCATGATAGCCATCCTCTACATACCTAGGATTTAAGGCAGTGCTTCTAGGCAGTTTCTGGCAATTTTCAAGATATCTAATGAAAACCTGGTTCCACTTTGCACGCAGCTGACTAGCACTGGGGTTATTTGTAGTACAATATTCAGTTATCCAATCCCATATCACCTTTCTTATTTTTTTATTTCTCATCCACTTTTCTCTCTGATCAGGACTCTAAGTGGTTTATCACATCATTCTTCTCTCCTCCGTGTTATCCCTCGATCAGCAACCTTATGGGGCAAGTTAGGCTGAGAGATTGTGATGGGCTCAGGGTCAGCCAGAAAGCTTCCATGGCCAAGTGAGGATTTGATCCTGGTTGTCTCAAATCCTAGTGCTACACTCTAATCACTGTGCCACGCTGGCCCTCATCTCTGTCCCCTCACTGTCCATCACTTTTCATTTCCACGACCCTCACTTGTCCTTACAGTGTAAATCTGTGGTTTCAGTGCTGTTGTCATTTTGTTCTACTGCCATCTTGGAAACTGAACTATGGGCATGGATGGGTGTCAAAATGATATCCATACATAAATCTGGCATGTGCAGTGCAATATTAGGCAGGCTGATGGCAGGCAGCAGCTACAGAAACTAGAGCAGGGGTGTCAAACATGCCGCCCGTGGGCTGGATCAGGCCCTCAGAGGTCTTCTATCAGGCCCTCAGTGGAACTGGCTGTCTTCTGCTTCTTCTTCCAGTTCTGCTGCTGCTGTGTCATCGTAGGTTTGCAGCTTACAGACACACACCTGTACAGCACACTCAAGATTGCAACTGCACAGACATTTTGATGTAATAATTCAGAGCAAGAGATATCAATTATCAGACACTGTTAAATAAACAAAATATTGCAAGAGTGCTAATGTTTTAAGTATGTTTTTATTTTAAGTTTTAAAAACACCCTTTGTGTTTGTGTCCTTTATAAGGTTTATAACTCCGCTATCTGGCATTACATTTTATGACCCCCATGGCCCGGCCCAACAAGGTCTCATTTATGTCAGATCTGGCCCTCATAACAAATGAGTTCGACACCCCTCAACTAGAGCTACAGGCAATTGCATCAACTGGGAGAGGCAATGTAGGGTAAGAGATTAGTGGATGGGTGAAAAGTCCATTCCAAACTTATTTGGGGAGTACAGTTGTCTGGGACACTTTGGTGGTTCTCCAAAAATAAGATGCAACACAAGCTTATTGGCTGATTAAAATAACTGTTACAATGATCCATGTGGTATTGTGGTGACATAGAACAGAGATCATCATTCCTTCCCAATGAATAACATCTTAAATAAGTTGACTGAAACACAAGATGCCTATAGATTGTTTACAACCATCCCATTACCTTTGGTTACCCTTTCTCAGTGGAAAACACTAATTAAAGTCAGGTTTAAAATCTACAAAGATTAATCCATTAACTGATTTGGCATATGGGTTATTTGTTTAATGCTTACAACCCTTTTGAAAACAAATTTCAAGTCTTAAACCTGAGCATCCACTCTGCAAGTCTGGCTTTAGACTTATTCTAATCAGGGAAGAGAAATGTAATATGTGTCTCTGTGTTGTTGATGTCATTAAGGTAATTGATTTCATCCCCCCCGAACATGCGTCCCTAGATACCAGTCCTTATCATGAAGACTGGGGGAAGGGAAGAAGCAAGCTATGGATTTACTATTAGTATTGTGAATCTTTCTGCAGCAGAGTGACTAGGAACAATCTGTCCTTCCATTGTTACTCTCTCATAGCTATTCGTATGTGTCTTATTAAACCTGTTCATTGCCAATATTTTTACTGATGAAATATAATAGGTTGGATCCTGCAGACCCGTTCCACTAGCATTGGCACTTTCCTATGGTATAAAGAGGATTCCCTTGATATAAGAAAGAGATATGAAGGAAAGGCTCTTTACAGCAGAGCAAACCACCACAGCTAGGGGAACGAATCTACAGGATCCAAGCCAATTTCAGCAGCAGCATTGTTTTGTAATTCTGTATAAGACACGGGCTCTGACCTGGATAACCCAGGCTAGCCTGATCTCATCAGATCTCAGGATCTAAGCAGGGTCGGTTCTAGTTAATATTTTGATGGGAGACTACCAAGGAATACCAGGATAGTGATGTGGCGGCAGGATGGCAACCCACCTCTGAACTGCTCTTGCCTTGAAACCCTCAGGGGTTGCTGTAAGCTGTGAGTTGACAGCAAAAAACAACATAAGACACAGAAATATTTAATGCATTACTTTGCTACACAGTATATCTCAAGGGACGTGAGCAGATTCACATTACAGTGTGTGTGTGTGTGTGTGTGTGTGTGTGTGTGAGAGAGAGAGAGAGAGAGAGAGACAGAGCAGACAGACAGACAGACAGAGAGAGAGAGAGAATAAAATTATCGGAATGAGTGAACAACAGCCTTCCTGATTAGAAGGTTTTACGTGTTGGTGTGCCCTCTCTGATAGCTCTGAAGAGCAAGGGACACCTCAAGGGTGAAGGGAGCTTTCCTGGACACTGGCCCGTCTTTTGATCCTGCTGTTAATCAAAATGCTGCCAGTTAGAAAGCTGGTGGCCTGTGGCAGATGGAATGAAGTGTGCTCTGTCATGATAGGGCAGAGGCTTGTGTGCGCATACGTGCATCTGACAGGGCACATTCTCACTTCTTTCCCCTGGCCCACAGTCTGCAGACAATCAGCCCCCCAAACTGATCTTTAGCCTCCTGCATTTACCAGCCACTTGGGGCACCAGTAAAAGGCTCTCTGAGCATGTGCAGAGTGCAGAGACCCTCAACTCCTGTTCCTGTGTGTGTGTATATACAAGCAGCTAGGCATGTGGTTAGGCACTCTGAACACAGTCTGCTTTCTCGAAAAAGAACTTTATTCACTACAGCACAGCTTTACAATCTAGAGCACAATTCATAGGGTAAAGGGATAGCATGACACATGCAGAAGTAGCCAAGTCATATGCATGAATGACAGGTGGATTTTCTGGGCCGCGATCACATCAGAACATCTGGCAAGTGTCCCGCACCCATCACCAACCCATTTCACTCCACCGAAGATGCGGAATAAAAAAATACCAGGGAAAGGGCAGTATCAAACCGGTTTGTGATGGGCTGCAAATGGACTTCCCCATGTGATCGCTCTGGCGCGCTCCCACTGCATCATTGATCCCTCATTGGAGCACATACGGAAACACGTGGCGGAGGAAAAAACCCGATTCACCCATTGCTGCATCTGATCACGCTGTGGTGGGTCAAATTGATATGGTTCAGAAGCCTCGCTTCCCTCCCAGATTATCTCACTCATGTGACCGCGACCCAAAAGGATTTAACTAGCTTAGCTTTACAGTCACAGATGTTACCTCAGCATTCCTTCAGTAGGATGGGAACACACTGCGGGAACTTGGGGAACAGAGGCTGACTTCGCTCTATTCACTCCCTTGCTTCCAGTCCAGTGCGAACACAAAGCTTGAACATCACATGAACAGCAGCTTGAATGAACACCTTGAACAGCATGTTCAGATCTTTTAACCCTTCCTGCCCTAGCAGGGTGAAAGTCCTTTACCCAATCCTCTGCTTCAGAACTGATGCATTACTGGGATCCTAGTCTTCCTGGCTTTATTGCTCAGTTCATGTTATTGCAATCACCATCCATCTTGCCTCTCCCTGGCAGTTGGGCAAATGACTATCCCTCACAGGAAACTCATCTCCGGTCTGCTGTCATTTTGAGCATTTTATGGCCCTCCTCCCTGGGTAAAAGCATTGTTCCCAGAGCTTTTGGAACACCTGGATGAGCTTCAAAGCATCTTACATCTCTTAGGCATGACGTCCTCTTAGATATGGGATGTTAGTGCACCTTAGGGGCAAAAAATTCATGACTGGATTTTCTCACCATTTTAAAAAGGCTAATGTCAGTTTCCAGGAGACTCCATTTGGAATAGGCAGGGCTCTTTTTGTAGCAGGAACTTCTTTGCATATTAGGAGACACACCTCTAATGTAGCCAGTCCTCCAGGAGCTTACAGTAGCCCCTGTAAGAAGAGCTCTGTAAGCTGTTGGAGGATTGGCTACATTAGGGGTGTGTCACCTAATATGCAAAGGAGTTCCTGCTACAAAAAGAGCCCTGGGAATAGGTATGCTCAAACATTCACCGATTCGAATCACGTACTGCTCTTCAGTCTCCAGCAGGGAGCTGGTTTTTCAGTGGGCTGTTCATCTGTTTGCGAGCAGCTGGAGATTTGTGAGGTTACTTTTCATGTATTCAAATAGTATGATGCAATTGGCCGTATTTGACACGTATGCATTCGTACATTGCCTGATGATCGTCTTACTGTTTGGTGTTCATTTAAGGCCATCTTATCACTGAGGTCATTTCATGCAAGCACCCATGCGATTTAATTACCTGACTCAACTGTCCATGACCCTACTGAGGAATGAATGTATTCTATTGTGCAGAGGCAGAAGCAGTTTGCAAGGCAGAAGGAAATGAAACTGAAACACCACAGTTACTGTGCAGCTGCAAAGCTGCTTGGCACCTGCCCTAGGCACACAGTGGGGAGGTGAGGACAACCAAAGTGTGGCTCATGAGCAATCGTGGTTGTCTTATATGGTATGTCAGTCCACCAAACCTGTTCAATGTGGACTTCCCTATATCCCTCATTTAGATAGGGACCATGGGGAGGGAGGTCAAAACTAACTCCCCCTCACAGAGTACTTAGCCCTAGAAACAAAACAGATGAGCAGAAAACAGCCTGTATTTTTTTCCCTTTTAAGGCTATTCCCATTGGCACGGAATGGTCATGGTACCTGCCTATGAAAAGGCCTTAGTGCCATACCCACATTAAGTATGAGTTATACACTGCCCCAACTCTGTGAGCCTGAGCCATCAGATGATGATGCCATTAAGTGAGAACCGCTGGAATCTTGGCTTTCTGTCTCTTGCATCTTGGGAAGATGACAGGCAGGAAGAACTCACTAGAGTGACATTGAACACACCCAGCATTTTGTTTAAACTGGTCCTTCAGCAGCTATATTTGCAATGTTAGCCAATTGGAAACCTGTCGTTTAGGGAAACATGGTACTGAACGTTTGTCAGGCAGTGGCTCTGCCCCACCCCCTCAAGAAAGCAGGAGCTGGCCATCCCCCCTGAAATGTCAGCCTGAGAAGGAAGAGGGTTGTAGTACCCTCAGTCTTTTTCCTCTCCTTTGTTGATGTTCCGTCCAAAGAGGAAAACAAAAATCTGAGGTTAGTTTGCAATAGTGAATAAATGAATTTTCAGCAAAGAACAAATGGGATGACAACTGAATCGATGTTCCTTGATTATAAACGAGACAGCTCTCGAGCAAATTCTTGATATTTACTTCTCAGCAACGTCATCTAGTAGGAAACTTTTTCTGGAGAGTAATGTCCATAGATATGGTACAAAACATATTGGTCATGTTTGCTGTCTGCAGCATTAGAAACAGTTTTTAGCCCAGAGAGTCAATGTCATAGAATAGTTACCAGATCAAAACTGTTTGAATATGCAAAGTCTATAGTGCAGCCTTATGAAGAAGATCTGAAGATAATCTTACGGAGGGACAGCTGAAGGATTTGTAGCTGGCATAGCTAGACTAGGGACTGCCCACTTTTTCAAATTATGTCCTTGCTGTCTCCTGATTGGCTCTTCTGGGGACTTCCTGCTCCTGCAGAGCTTCCTTTTGTTGTTGTTCCTCCTTCAGCAGTTAGATTAGATTATTAAGGTTCTCTCTCTTCTATGTTCTATCAAAGTTTGTTCTTCTTACTTATTTTTCTTTAAACAGTTGGTGTTTCACTTCCTTGAATATTTAAACTTTGCCAACAAAAATAAGGGTGCACTAGGTCCAAACCCCTCCCCAGGCAAGAACCCTAATATATAATTTGGAGGCCAGTCAGTAGGCTGGATCTAGCCAACTTTTTCACTCAGTCTCATCCACTTCCCCTACTTACAACACCCACTTTTTCACTCAGTCTCACCCACTTCTCCTACTTGTTGCTTGACCCTTTCATTGTGTAGACCCCATGGTCCCCTGAGCAGTCTTTTTGGTGGCCTTCTCCTCCACCAAAAGAGCTCGGATCCAACCTACTCTTGCTTTCAGCTGAACCTACTTCTCAAGGGTATTATAAGAAGGATCTGGGAGAACTATGAAGGCCAACCTGACTGAGTTCCTTGGAGGAAAGGCAGGATAAAAATATATTGAAAAATTAATACATAGAGCCTTTTCCATTTGAATGCCTTTCTTTTCTCCAACTAAGTATAGGGGGGATGACTTCTTACTCAGAAAGACTATGGCTGAGGACAGACTGGCAGTTTGAAGCACAAGGGGGTTGTGGCAAAAAGATCCGGCACAAACTGTTCTGGGTTTTCCCGGTCACACTGCGCTGACTGATGCGGGAGCGTACCAGGGGGGATGCACAAAGGAGCATTCGCACTGTTGGCCCACTCCTGGTGGAGGCATAAGTGCATCCCTTACCAGATCAGCTTGTTTGCGTTCACACGTCCCTGAAGCGGAATGAATGCGCTCTCCAGGGTTTGCTACCACTTTCACCTGGTATTTTTTAAACTCAAGAGGGAAGCGTTACAAGACGGGTTGAGTATGGCTGGGGACGGCCTGACCGATATGCCTGTGTGAACTGGCCCTTTAATCCGTTTGTGAAACGTTTCTGAAACGTGCCTATCTTGGGCCAAACTGCCATTCTGAACTTGGCCTATGTGTGTGTGGGGGGGAGGCAACATTCAAGAGTCAATTTTCAAAGATTACTCACCTTTGGTCTTGCCAGAAAGATAGTTCTGGAAGCATTATAATTTGAAAGATTAATAGTGACGTATCTTTATGTACTTATCAAATGTTTATAGGACAAAATGAGACAACACGATACACTTAACTCAGCTAATAATGGAAATGCTCTGACTAGCCCAGGTAAGCCCGATCGCATCAGATCTCTAAGCAGGGCTGGCCCTGATCACTGTTTGGATGCTAGACCACCAAAAAATATCAGGATCACTACACAGAGGAACGAATTAACAGACCATTTCTGAATGTCTCTTGCCTTGTAAACCCTGCAGGGTCACAATAAGTCGGGTACGACTTGATAGCAAAAAAACAACAACAGCAGCAGAAATGCAAGGATTAGATAGGGATGTTTTTGTGAAATTATTCCCTATACTGCATATTACTGATGCAAAGATCAGGTTTTACATTTCTGGAGTCACTTACTTCTGCCATTCAAGAAGAGCAGCACTATCCATTAAATCGTGGCAGCACCTGAGATAATAATTAGACAAAGAAGCACAGCTGTAAGTATTCAGCAAGGTTGCAGTTTGCCACGTGAATAGTCTTCAGAACGAATTAAATAGCAATGGAGTCGGCATTCACAAGGAGAATGCAAATCAGATGCAAATGGACTCCTATTTATTTGTCTGTTCTTTGTTTCTGTCTAATAGTAGCAGAGGTAATTGATCATGTGTACCACACTACCTTTTAAAGCTCAGTGCTTCCATTATTCAAGGTGATTTCCTGGGGGAGAAAAGAATGGCAAGTTCATGAGAACAAAACAATCCTATTTCTTTCAGTGTGAAAGACTGTGAAAATTGCAAAGTAAGAATCAAGAACATCACCCAGAAATGAAGCTTCCAGACGTGATTTGCCTAGAAGTGTCTTCTTCATGATGGCAAGGAGGCTCAGAGTGCAATCCTAAAAACACTTTCCAGAGACTATGCCCCATTGAATAGAGCTGAGTAGGATTCTGAATAGACCTGCTTAGGATTGCTTTCTCAGTTGAACAGGAAAAAGCTGGACATGATTTGCATCCTGCACAAGTTAGCATGTTTTCAAACATTTTCAAACATTTGTTTTCAAACAGTTGGGAAGCATTATCAGCAGCAACACAACTTCTATCCTATAACCTGTATATGTTGCATTAGAGAATCCTTCATAGATCTAACTTTGACAAAGGGAAAAGAGACAAGGGAACAGGAAAAGAAAGGGCATATAGAAAGCTAGTAATAAAGAGAGAGATGAGGGAAAATATATTCCTCCTAGTCCACTGAGGGACGCAAGGACTGCTCACTGGTGACAACCAGCCACAATGAATCTTGCTGCACCCTAAACAAAATTTTATTCAGCATCAGCTTTCCTAGACTAGACCCTACTTCTTCAGATATAGTAGATTAGAATGAGCAGATCTGTCAGCTTTGACTCTCAAAAGCTCATACTCCAAAACTCTTGTTGATCCCTAAGGTGCTACTGGACTTGAAGCCAGCAGTTCTACTGTAGCCCAACATGGCTACCCGGAGAAATTAGATAATAATGAAGCCATGTCAATGGCTTTCCGGCCATTATTACCAATGAATGAATGCATAGAACGGCAATGGAGTAACCAGAGCTGTCTGGTACATTGTTAAGATTACTGTGTGTGTTGGGGGGGGGTACTCTGATGAACACTGTTCACATGTGGTCGTTCTTTGCAGCTTTGCACTCCCCGCCCCTCCCCGGTCTACTGTACATGGATTTTGGATTTCCTTTGCACTATAGAGATTAACTATTGGAGCAGTTTCTGGGGCTTCTCATGCATAATGGGCGTTCACTAGCTTTAACAAAAGCAGTGATTGGTTTCCGTATTTGTCTTGATTTGATTTCTCCCTCTGCCACTTGCATTTCATGACATCCTTGATCCTGCTGTTTACTGTCGTCCCCCCCTTATGTTCTAATATAAAAGGCCTGCTTGTGAAGATACGCTACACTGGCCTTTGAAGAAGTGGACTCTAGTCCACGAACGCTTGTGCTGTAATAAAACATGTTGGTCTTTAAATTGCCACGACACCCATTTGTTTTTGCTGCAGCCATCCAATTCAGCTACCCCTTTGGAATTCCTAATAATTCAGAACTTTATGTTTGTTTAGTTTCAACAACTGTTCCAGCTAAAAGGAAAACAAAGGAAGCATTTACATTGAATCCCCTTATTCATTCTCTCTGTGCTAGTTTTTTTTTCCTACCTGGGCTCTGCAGAGTGTGAAATCTTGCATATTCTGTGGTAATTCACTTAGAGAGATCAGCTTACTTATCCAAGAGAGGTAGCCTTGTTTCATTAAAATTATTTTCAGTTTTGGTAATTAATAGAAAATAATACAAGAACATTATACCTTTGACACATATTAAATATTCCTTATAACAAAACATGCACAATACATATAGCATTATAGAGAAGAAGCTGATAAGATGAGAGACCTGCAAACATATATTGAACTAGTTATACATTTCAAAATATAACTTTTCAGACGAATGATGTGGAGGTGTCATGATTGTGGTTTTCTAAGTTAGGTAAAAGACTCCATGCTTTCTTTATTTACTTACATTGATATCTCACTTTTCTCCAGATCCATGGAACTCAAATGATTTGCACCAAATTTTGAAAGAACAAATCCAACCTCACAAGAAATAAAGTAAATGAAAGCAAATTACAACCTCTCCTCATGAGCCACTAAAAGCACATAATAAGATTTCTGCTTTACAGAGCCTCTGACAGTTATGTGGTTTTACAGCCTTTCTTACCTCCTCAGGAAGACCCTGAAATACCAGATACTTCAGTTCAGCATCGGATTTGTTTTCCAGTGTCAGACTGTGTTTTCTTCTGTTGCTTTGAATAGGGTGTATAGCATCTTATAGTGATCCCTGTTTCTAGTAGCAAAGTGAACAAAGCATTCAGTTAGAGTAGACTGGTAAGGCCCTAAATGGGCTGGCGGGTATGAAGTCAGCAGCAGCACTGGCCAAGTTTGGAACCAGGGTCACTTGCCTCAAGTTTCGGTAGGCCATTTGCTAGTTGCAACTCACACCATTGGTGGGGTTCTTAGTTGGACAATATATGAATAAAATATTGTGTCTTTAATTTTTAAAAAAATCCAGTGGCAACTTATGACTAACAATTTTCCTATCAACTGAGCAGTTATAGATTGGTGCCCACTTCATCAGAATTTTGAAGCATTCCCAGTTAGTAGATCTATACAGGGGAAAAACATTTGCAAACAGAGAGGTCAAATGGACATTTAATAAAAGGGAGTGATGGTAGATGCAGCTCATTCCTGTGCAAAGCCCAATATGTAGGGATCTCCCATTGCAGTGTATGCAGCCTTTGGAAAATATAATATTTGAAATGATCACTTTTCTTTTGCATACCAGAGTCTATTTCTCTGCTATAGTCTTCAGTTTTCCAGTGCTGAGCTATTGCTCTGAAGTTCATACACATTTTAAAAACCCACAACACAAGGAGGGTTAATGGATTATTCCATTTAGTGAAATCTAGACAGACTGGCAAATTGCAGCAGGAGCCAGTTGTGGCAAAAAACAGCTTGGACTGATGCCGGTCACACAGCTTGGACTGATGCGGGAGCATACCGGGAGGAGGCACGCAGGAGCATTCAGACTGCTGGCCTGGAGGCACAGTTGTAAACAGCTTTTTCCTGGTAAATCAGGTGGATGCCTATGTGTGTATGAGTGCATGAGCACATGAGCGCTCATGCGCCCATGCGCCCATACACATATAGGCATCCAGCCAATTTGGGGAGGATCCCACTGCGCCGGCTCCACATTGGGTGGTAGAGCGGAACACAGCCAATCGTATTGCTGCTCCCTTATGCGCAACGTGGGTTGCTCCCAGCTTTTCCGTGTAGCGTTCACACTGCCAGGAAGCAGACAAACACAGCATAAAGGCACTCTTCAGGGATTTGCTACCACTTTTATGAGGTATCTATTAAACGCAGGAGCAAAGCGGAACAGCACGGGTTGCCTATGGGTGGGGAATGCCAGGCAGATGTGCCTGTGTGAACACCCCCTTTAATCTGCTTTTAAAATGTCGCTGAAATGTGGCTATAGCGGGGCAAATTGCCAGTCTGAACTCAGCCTATGTTTAAGAATTTATTAAGAATAAAACAATAGCATCATCCTCTTCACTCCAACAGCAGGATGTTTTGCTCACAATTCCATTTGTGAGATGAATTCTAGTTAAACCCAGCTGATAAATCCAAGGAAAGTACTCTCAAAACTGAGGTCAACATGGCAGCAGAATCAGCCATATGTTCCACCACCATTCTTTTTCATCGATGCTATCACTTAATTGTCTTTTCTTGTTGAGTTAAGGAACAAGATAATTAAGAGACATTGTCAATGGAACAAAACTTTGGCACAGGCAGGTAGGCTCTGCTGCTAGATAAATGCCAAGGCATTTATCAAGCAAACAAATAAATATCAGCTCAATTGTAACAGTGTTTGTGTATACTAAATAAAATATGGGAGTGTGAGTCCACGATAGTGCCTTTCAGTACCCAGCACAGAGCTATATTATTAACAGGAAAACCCAAGGCAGAGGTATATACTTCTAAGACCCCTGAGGTTTAGATGGATGTAATTCGATTTGCTGATGACAGAAACTAAAGAAGGCCTGGAATACCTGATCAAGAAAATCAAATAAGAAAGTGAGAAGTTTGGCCTCTTCCTAAACATCAGAAAGACCAAGTTTATGACCACCAAGAGGAATAGAAATGCCAAAATAACAGCTGACAATGAAGAGATTGAATGTGTGGAAGAATTCACTTTCTTAGGTTCACAGACCAACCAAAATGGCGAATGCAATCCAGACATAAAATGTCGGATCATGCTAGGTTGCACAGCAATGATGAGCATGACTCAATTATGGAAGAGCAAAGACATCAGCCTAGCAACCAAATGCAGATTAGTCTGTGCTGTTGTGTTCCCCGTAGCAACCTATGGCTGTGAAAATTGAAGAAGGAAGGCAGGAGTAAAATCGACTCATTTGAGTTGTGGTGTTGGAGAAGGCTCCAGTGCATTCCTTGGACAGCAAGGGTGACAAACAAGCAGTATTGGAGTGCATAAAAATAGACATGCCATTGGAAGGAAAAATCACAAAACTGCAAGTGACTTATTTCAGCTATGTCATGTTGAAGAACTCACTAGAAAAAGCAATTATGCTTGGATTGGTTTGCAGTAAAAGGAACCTGGTGACCAAAGAACATGTTGGCTAGTCACCATAAAAGTCGACACCAGCCTGAGCATGGAACAACTCAAAGAAACAGTACAAGATCAGAAAATATGGAGAGAGCTGGCCCATCGAATTGTGTGAGTTTGGAAGGAGAACTGGAATGGTGAACTCAGAAATGGCTTTATTGATGAGAGCCGATAACACAGTCAAACAGCCAAGATAATATCAAGTGTGTAGCATTAGTTAATACAAGAATGTTGATGTTCAGACACAAATATTATACCTGTCTGCACAATATATTTGTGCAATAAGATTCTGTGCTATATGTCTAGTTCAAGAAGTGAAGGCAAGAGGCTGAAATGGCAGAACCCAAAGATGATACAGGGACTTAGAGCTACCTATAGATGTGTTTTCTAAGCATCAGTCCATCCTGGACAGGTACAGGCCCGTAGCAAGGAATTCTTGTGTCAGGGGGCCTTTAAATTTATCAGGGGGCACCCAATTGATTTGGTTAAAGTAAGTTAAATTAAGTGCCCCTTTCACCCAGCTGCATCTGATGGCCTTCTCCTCTCCTCCCCCCGTGAGGGGGCTTCCCCAGCCTGGACACCTACTCTCCCCAACTCACTCACCCTCTAGGCAAGGCAGACAGGCAGGAAAGCAGTGGAGGAGTGAGTTAATGCACTCACCCACTTGGACAGCCCCCAGCCAGCCACCGGCTGCTCTCCCTTTTACAGGGGCCAGGTGGGGAAGGCAGATGGGAAGGTGAGGCAGTGGAGGAGTGCGCCAGTGTGCTCGCCTGCTAGGAGACCCTACAGTCAACCAAGGCCAAGCACGGCCAGCTCGGGATGGAGTGCTGTTGCAGGCTACAGCCACTTCAACTCGTCTCCGCTCTCCTCCACGTGCTCCACCCTCTGATCCGCGATGGCAGCGCTGCCATCTCCCCACTCCCTCCCCAAGCAGCAGCAGGTCAGGCTTGAGTAGCAGTTGCTGCTGCCACTGTGCGAGTGAGCCTTGTCCTCCCCCAGCCAGCTGCCTGCTCACCATGGCCTGCATGGGGCAGGGCTGCACATTTTCACTGCATATATTTATAAAAGTGGCTGGCCCGGGGAAGGAGCGTGGCTGCAGCCGCCTCATCTCTGCTCTCCTCCATGTGCTCCACTCTCTGCTCAGCAGCATTGCTGCTGTCTCCCCTCCCCCAGTAGCAGCAGCAGCAGGCCAGGCCCGGGTAGCTGTTGCCGCTGCCACGTGCGTCTCGTCCTCCTCCAGCCAGCCACCTGCCTGCCATGGCCTGCATGGAGCTGCTGATTTTTCACTATGTATCCATATAAGTGGGGCTGCTGGCAGGTGTGGAAAGGGAAGAGAAGGTGGCAGTGAGTCTTCTGGGCATCCCAGAGAGTGGAGGGGAGGCTGGGCTGCAAAGAAAGTTGTGAGGCCTTGGAAGGAACTCAGGGGGTCGGGCCCCAGGGGGCCTCACTGTAGCTACAGGCCTGGACAGGCATCTCAAGTGTGTGTTTGGGCAGCCAATAATCCAAAACAGCATATCCGAAGGCTGGGATTAAGTTCCATATGATGTCACAGCAGATTTTTGCTGAGGATACTGCACAAACATAGGTGGTTTGGAGAAAATCAGAAACTCATGCTGCCAGAGTCCAAGATGGCCACCCAAGCAGCGATCTAATAAGGGAGCCAGGAGGAAAGAGAAGTAAGCAGGCCGTCACAGATGCCAAAAACAGGACTCCCCTTTCACAAGGGAGTGGCAGTCTTGGGAAGAAAAATGCTAGAGTTGGAGCCAGATCCTGATTTTAGTTATAGGGCTAGAAGTTTGAATGAAAATGAAATATTTCTTCCCCTTCTCCCCGAACATAGAGAAAGGAAAGAGAAATCAAAGTGAGCTGACATGTATGCTCCTTGATTGGATAAAAATGATAAGGAAGGCGTTCCAGGAATTTAGAAGGATGTAATTCTCTTTAGGATTGCGCTGTAGATCACTCTGGACTAGGAACTGGGCTTTCTCAGGTTTGAGTGCTCAGGCAGCCATATTCTTTGTACTAAAGGACTCTTGATTCATTACTGTAAGGTCCTGATTAATGGTAAAAGGAGAAACTTGTTTTTTTCTTAGGCTGCCATTGTTTCTAGAATGATAAGATTATGCAGAAATATAGCCAATCTTATTCTTTCTCTACTGGTTGTCAGCCTTTGTTTTGCAAGTGCTCCCCCCCCCACAACATTATCTGGGCCTCACATGACTGGCAGAGAAAAGTTCATTTATTTCACCAAGATGCAAAGGGAGACAGACCAACATAACAAAGGACTGATGGCCAGGGCTTTTTTGTAGAAAATGCCCAGCAGGAACTCATTAGCATAAGAGGCCACACCCCTAACAGCAGAAACTCATTAGCATGCTAGGCCACACCCCCATGTTACCAGAAGTGTGGTCATCCAGCCACACCCATCTTTTGCTTCTTATTCTGTTTACCTTGTTTGTTGTCAAAACCCAGGGCTTTTTTTGGAGCAGGAACTCCTTTGCATGTTAGGCCACACACCCCTCATGTAGCCAATCCTGATGAGTTTCTGCTGTTGGGAGTGGCCTATTATGCTAATGAGTTCCTGCTGGGCATGGCCAACTCAAGAGCCAGATGGAACTCCCTTCCTGTGCGTTCCTGCCCAAAAATAGCCCTGCTAATGGCAACAGTTTCTTTTATGAGAATTTAGCTTAAATAAGGACTTCAGTACCAGCTGCACAAGAAAAAAAAAGTTCACAGCATTTCTAAAGTTTAATATTTCAACATATATGGGGTTGGATGCCACTGACAGTGTTGTGGATTAGGGTGTGGTTTTTGTGCCAGAGAAATGTGCTGCCAGAGAAATCCCCTACAAACTGCAGGGGGTTGGACTAGATGACCTGCAAGGTCCCTTCCAACTCTAACATTCTATGATTCTATGCCATTAGTGGAACTGGGAGGATCTGGGAGGGAAAGAGTCAACAGAATCCTCTCACTTGGGTACACTTGGCAGTTGACCCCACCCTCTCATTAATTACATATTGAGCCTCTTTAGTTTTTGTTTGCCTTTTGTTTAATCTTATATAGGACCTTTCTTCTTCTCTGTATTGCCTGGGCTTGGAGCTATAGCAAATTAACCTTTTTATTAAGTAAATCTGTTTACAATAAGTTAAATATACCTACATGAATATGTCATGTCAGATGTGCTTCTGTTTTTGTAAATAAAATTTCTTTCTCTTGTAAATAAAATTTCTTTCTGATTGCAGTCAGATCGTCTTTGTAATTTGTTTGAACAGCATTTCCCCCTTAACCGGGAAATGTGGAGGAGTGGAGATTCTGTGAAAAAGCTTCTGCGATTCCATAGCAAAGGATTTTCTTTTTACATATAACCCAATATGCTGGAAATTAAAAGAAAAATATGCTTTTTTTAGTGCAACTTTAATATTGATTACAGTTTGAAACAAGAAACCTTGGAATTCTTGATTCAAGGCACTCTGCTGTGCAATTCATTTGTATCTGCTGGCAAGTCTATCGAACAGTTGCTAATACTGAGAATGAGATGAAAGATGTTCTAAATTTATCTCATCAACATTTCCATTCAGCATGATAATGGACACTTGTCAATAACACATTGTTGATGCACCAGTCACAGTCAGGATCCTCTCCAGCATGAAACAAGCACACACCTTGCAAAATGGGCTTCCAGACATTTGGCACCATTCAGAATAAATGTGCGTTCACCTGGGAGCCATATTGTGGCAGCCTTATGGCTGAAGTAAAGCAAATGAACAATTTTCAAATGAACATAAAAATCATACTTAAAAGACTTCAAATGGAAAATATATATGTATTTTCCAGCCTCCATCTATAAATTAATATGTACCATCTGGGTTACATCTGGTGAAATAAAAGTGTTGTCTCATGAGTGGTGGAGGTGTGAGAACCATGAAGCTAAGCTGAGTTGTGCTGGCATCGCTTACACTGCAAAGGCAACAGCCCTTGAATGTAGTGCTGAATATTGTTCACAGAACTGAACCATTTGGGGGAACTTGAAGCTGTCCTGAATAGGGATGAGCAGGAACTGGAAAAATGCAGTTTGTGTCAGTTGGCACTTTGTGGCTGAACTGTAAACCAAACCATGAACCAAAACGATTCCTGGTTAATGGTCCCACAAACCGAAGTCCCTTTAAGTGGGATTTGCAGAAAGCCTGAAAAACAGCTGAGCAGTGAGGAGCAGGCTGCTCCCCATTACTCAGCTGTTTTTGCAGCTTTCACAGGGAACAGAAGAGGGGTTTAAAGGGATTTGGAGTCCCTTTAAACGACTGCTTTCTGCTCTATCCACAACCCCCACAAACTGCTTTAAAAGTTTGTGGAAGTTCATGACAGTAGACCCATCATGTACTTCGGTTTGCGAACTACGAAAAGGGCAAGATCCATGATGAATTTTGCTTTGTGGGTCAGTTCCTTCCCCTCCCTTGTCCTGAAGCCATTTTTCATCAGTTTAGGCCTTCAAGTGGCACCATCACCATGAAACATCCCATCCCCATGGTCAAATTAAACAAACAAACAGGTCATCCATAAATGGCCTGTGTTTCTCTTAATCTTATATGTCATAGTCCCTTGGCTAAGGGTCACTCTGAGGGGAAGGATAATCTGGGGACCCTGGAGTGGAATAGGGTGCCCTAGGGGATAGAATAGTATCCACATGTCTGTTCTAATCAAGGATGTGTTCTAAATGTGAGAATGATTCCATTGGCACTTTTATCTCAGGTTTCCCATTCACCAAGAAGCTAGGAGCTGGCTCAGTCTTCCCTGGGTCTTACTTTTCCCTCATTTTCTTCTAGGAGATTGAATCTGGCTTCATCTGGCATGGTATCCTGTGCCTGGCCCATAAGTTAGAGACAAAAAGGCATTGCACCAGTTTAAAACCTACAAATGATCACACAGGACTGTTGATGCTATACCAGAACTAACAAGATACAAGGCAGACAACACCCTGGTTGTTATTCCTTGACATGTTCATGCTCATGATGATTGTCATCCTACCCCACCACCATGGGTTTTTTTATAATTTGTTTGGCTTGTCCTAGGTTTCTTGGAGAATCCTCAGCAAAGCCTTGGGGTCTTTCAAATCTTTCCCCCAGAAAACCCAACTCTTTGGTTAGCTTCCTCCAGCTTTACTGATTTCCCCTCTTCCTTTTCTAAAGCCTACCACTCTGAAGGGTGAAAGTAGCAAGAAAGACTCACATAGATAGCTTTAGCAGCTTTGAATTAATTGTTTTTAAGGTCTAGGTGCTCCTGAATTCTTCAGAGAATGGGAAGATGGTAAAATCAAGTTCCTAGTTAAGGATGAGTGAAAGTTCTTTATTGGATGTGTTATTGTTTAGATCTCTAACAAAGGTTTCAGTTCTTTGATGTGCACTTTTGGTTTTGTATATTCATGTATGCTGCATTTTTAATACACAATTTATAGAGCATTTATACTTATAATCTCTGGCAATTATAGTTAAATAGTTAAACACGTATAATTAAAATATGTACAATTTACAGGAAAAAATTAGTACAGGAATACAGAATATGGCATAAAAAGTATCACATGAAGGAGAAATGAAATCAGAGCAGGAATTCTCCAGTCAAAACACCGGTGATGGGTCCTGACTTGGATAGCCCAGGCAAGCCCAATCTCATCAGATCTCTGAAGCTAAGCAGGGTTGACTCTGGCAAGTACTTGGATGGGAGACCTCCTTGAAATAAAAGCAGTCAGGAGGTGGAGGCAGGCTTCATTCAGCCACCTCTGAATATCCTCCAGACCCCCCGTAGGGATCAGTCACCAGAGGTCGCCATGACTTCCAGGTACACACACACATACACAAACAAAAAAATTAAAATAAAATAAAAAACACCAGTGATAAGAAATATGAAATCATCTTTCTTCAATTCATTCTATTAACTTGAGACTTCTGCAGCATCCACCTTACTCTCTCCACATCCCTTGAGCATCATAAGTTATGGCAATGAGGAAGGGAGGCATTCCTCAAGTGAGGAAATGTTGGCACCATGAGAACATAAGAGAAGCCCATGTTGAATCATGCCAATGGCCCATCTAGTTCAACACAGTGGCCAAAAATACCAGGTGCCATCAGGAGGTCCAGCAGTGGGGCCAGGTTGAGCCCTTAGGAGCTGGGCCTGACATTTCAGAAGGATTATTGGCTTACCTTTTTAAAACAAGCTTCAAGCAGGTAGCCATGCTGGCCTGTGGTAGAAGAGTCAGAGTAAAGTCCAGCAGCACCTTAGAAGCCAACAAGATTTCCAGGGCACCAGCTTTCGAGAGTCAAAGCTCCCTGAAGCTTATATCCTGAAAGCTTATACCCTGGCAGTCTTGTTGATCTCTCAGATGCTTCTGGTCTCAAATGTACCTCTTATTCAAACAAAACAGACGGGAGAACACATTTCTAATCTTCCCCAAGCAGTACCACAAGCAAGCACTTGGTATTCAGCTTTTTGAATATTAATTTATTGATATATAATATATTTATGCCTCCTTTTCTCTCCATTTTATCCTCACAAAATAAATCCTGCAACATCGGGTAGGTTGAAAGAGAGTGGCTGGCTTAAGGCCACCCATTGAGCTTCCATGGCCGAGTGGGGATTCATACTAAAACTCTGGCTTTCCTATGAATATTTTTTTTCATATTTCATGATCATAATATTACAGTAACACCAAGAGGGAAGCCGATCCTCTCAATGTGGATAAGATTGTTCTTAATATCACTGCACTCCTGTCTCGCCTCTCCATTTCCACTGCAACATATTAGTATACTTGAATCAGTGCTGGATGTTTTGTTGCATTGGTACATTCCTTTTTTGCCCTATCGCAATTCCATGAGAATCACTGTGTCTGATTCTATCTTCCTTTTTTCCTCCTGGCATGGCAAGACAGAGGATGGCGCATGTAAGCAGCCCTGGAGGACGTTCAGGCCTGCAGATAGGATTTGCCTTCCTCGTTCTTTTCAGTTGATCAAGGAGATGACCTCACTAATTCTCATCTTGTTTAAATTTGAGGCTTTTTTGTTAAGAGGAAAATAACACAGAGCAGACGAATATACCAATCAGGGATGAGTCCAGTCATTGTTTGCTTTTATCAGATTTGAGAATAGCCAAGCCAAATTCAAGCGAATGGTCCTCTGAAAAGTTAACGATGTAGGCTGAACCATCTATTGTTTTGTTTTGTGGAAGCAATTCCCTGCAAGGCAGAGTTGGAATTAAAATACTAGAATTAAGTGACAGAACAAAATGTGCAATTTATTTACGTAGGGAAGTTCAAATCAGAAGTAGCATCTGGCTTTCATTGAGACCTTGGGTTTTATTTAAACCAGTTTTCCAGATGGGTTTGTAGAGACTCGGGAAGGGCAGCTGGCTGGCACATTAGAGCAACCGAGAGTGACAGAAACGGGATCAAAAGAGTATCCTGTGAGCATTCTTTTAGTGGCAGATTAATCCCAGTGTTTTAAATGTTTTAGAGTGTTTTTAAAATTTATTTTAACACATTGCTAATCATTATGAGTCTTTGCAGATAGGGTTAGGGCTAAACATAAAACTATACCCCTCTCTTTTAAAATTATTTGGGTATCACCTCTTGTAGCACATAAATTACTATCTTGCCATTTGCACACTTCAAACCATTTGCTTCACAGTAGTCCTCTGAAATTGTTGGAAGTAGTATGAAACAAAGATGTTGCAGCTATAGCATGAGAATGTCTAAAATATGATTTTTAACTCTATCAGTTCTTGCCATCATGCTACATTGTGGCCTGTGATTTTTCTCCCCTTCCATCTTGAGGATGTGGAACCAGCTCCTGTTTGCTAATTACGAGAAACCAAAAAAAGCCTGCATTTCTACCTCCTTTTTCAGATGCATTTTATATATTTGTTTATTTAGGCATTTCTACTCTGCTTTTCTCTCTATTTTGTTGTTCAGTTTCACAGCTGAGTCCAATGGACCGCATCATGCCAGGCCCTTCTGTCTTCCGTTATGCTCCAGAGTTTGCTTAATTTCATGTTCATTGCATCGATAACACTAACCATCTCATCCCTTGCTGTCCCCTTCTTCTTTGACCTTCAATCTTTCCCAGCATCAGGATCTTCTCCAGTGAGTTCTCCCTTCTCATTTGGTGGCCATAATATCTGAGCTTCAGCTTCAGTATCTGACCTTCCAGGGAACAGTCAGGGTTGATTTCTTTTAGGATTGACTGATTTGATCTCCTTGCAGTCCAAGGGACTCTTAAGAGTCTTTTCCAGCACCATAATTCAAAAGCATCTATTTTTCAGCACTCGGCCTTCCTTATAGTCTAACTCTCACAGCCATACATTACTAATGGCAAGGATTCAAATCAATTTACAGCATAAACACAACAAATAGAATTTAAACAAACAGAAAGCTATATAGTGCAACACTGCAGCATCCTGGATTTTCTGGCCCAGTTCACTCAGGTCCATGGACTGAGTCAAGGTTTAAGAAGATCCTTGCTCTTTGATCCATCTCAAAGGCTTGCAGTTCTGGCCATATCCAGGTTTAAATACCTGTAACAAAGGAAGGAAAAGAAGTTCAGTCCAACTCTCATACCGTTCTGGGCTGGACAGGATACAAAACACCATAAACACTGGATCTCCTCTTTAGCTTCCAAGTAAGCCAAACTAGTAGACCTTTTTAAATATTGAGCGTAAGTATATTGAATATGTTTGTGGGGTGGTCTTAGCAGCAGCCCCCACCTACTAATCAGACTGATTAGCTAACTATACACTCTAGTCATTCTCCTCTTGCCTCCCCTGAAAGGCTTCTCAGTCCAGGTTCCCTTTGGTCCATGATCCAGGAACTTCTGTTACAGACTATGAATGAACAAACTCTACATACAGACTCTATTTGTACAATCAGTGAGGGTCATACTCACATGAAATGAAATAAGTTTATTGTCTTAGCCATAGGCCATAACAAATCACACCATGATTGCATAAAAATACATCAGACTATAGTGTAATAAAATATAAAACAATAAAAAATATAAAGCAATAAAATAGCTGCATTAAATCCTATACTCTGCTCCTATAATCTGTACTCCTATAATCTATACTCTAAATCCTAAATTCTACTATGCATAAAATTATAAACTCATTCTAATTTTCCTTGCTGCTAAGGCAAATAATGCCATTCTGCTAGATCCATAGTGATCAAGAGTAAAAATTTAACCAGCTCCAGATCAGAGACTCCCTTACATGGCGGAGTAATAGGACTGATGTACCTTAACCTTGGAGCTTCATGCCACAGGCATCTCAGAATGTAATTTACTAGATCATCTACTTCCCCCATATCACAGAGACAGAGTCTAAGGGGGGCAGGGATACCAAAGAAATGTCCAGTCCTGATCATTGAGGGCATGGATTGGAATCTTAATGCCGTAAATGCCAATCTTAATTCCAGGATGGTTAACTTCTCTAAATAAAAGGACCTACAATGATCCCTTTTAACAAACTTAAATAAGGGTGTTGTACGACAGTGTACCATCACATCCCAATCCATAAGCCCATCCTTTTTGAACACCCATTCTTTCAATTTCCGCATTTGGGTTTTAGTCCTTAATAGTTCATCAGGGAAATGAAAAGGTGCCAGTACTCATATATAATGTTGCATAAATTTCCACCAATTCCCTACTCAGGACTTGGGACACCCCTGAAAAAGAGGTGTCAGTATTCCATACCAGTGAGCACCATCACCAAAACAAAAACAAAAGGCCTTGGTCATATTGGTATCAGGCTAGGACTAGGGATACTTAGCTTCAAGTCAACCATGAAGCTTTCTAGGTGACCTTAGACTAGTAACTCTATTTTGACCTAACCTATCTCACAAAATTTTTGTGAGGATAAAATGGAGGTGGAGAAAACCATTGGTTAGATCCAACCAGCTTTTCTGCTGATGAAAAGGGAAGGAGGGTTCCCCTTTGAATACTGGGCCACACTGGGGTCATGGTACCTGCATGGACAAAATCCATGTGGGATCAGAATGGTAGTGAAGAAGGGAATTGGGTGAAATATGAATGAGAAAGCTGGTTGGATCCCCTCCCATTTGTACTGCTCTGAGATTCGGGGGGGGGAGATCAAATGTGTGTGTGTGTGTGAGAGAGAGAGAGAGAGAGAGAGAGAGAGAGTGTCACAGGCCCTGGTCACATGGGCCAGATAAAGCAGGGAGGAGGCGTGGCTATTAGCGCTGTCACAGTTTGTACCGCTGCAACGCGATCAGATGCAACAGCAGCAAACTGTGTTGTTTTCGTCAGCGCATGGTTCTGGCAGTGCTGCAATGGGACAAAAGGAGTGTGTTGGCATTCAGAGAGAGACAGTCCATCTGTGGCCCATGGCAAACCATTTGCTAGTAGCTCATGGGCGATACTTTTTAAATCCGGATCTTCGGTGGTAAGCTACACGCTGGGGACAGGCGGGTGACACTTCCCAGATGTTTCCATATGATCGCGCCCGTTTACTCCACCCGGCAGTCATGCCTCTCCAGGGACAAATTTGCCATGTGACCGGGACCTTAGTCAGTCAGATAAACATAAACATACACTGCTATACATACAGAAGAATTCCCTCTAGTAAAGTGAGAATATGTAGGTCAAGAGTAGGACTTGCTGATTCTATCACCCCTCTCTTGACTTTCTGTGTATTGAAACAAAATATCTGAAAAAGGCTAGTCAATTGCCAAAGGAAACTGAAATGAGTTGGGGGGGAGGATTTGAAACTTCCATATAACACTAGTCAGTTGCCTACATGATAGTTAACTGAGGCCCCTTTGGGAGACCACAGGGATCAGTTTATATATTTAGCTGGTCTTATTCTATCCTATTTATATGGTAACAAGAGGAATTTGAACATTTTGAAAACAATAATTGTATCATATATTTTAAAAACAAACTCCTTTGCAACATACAAATTGGCCTTCGAGCTTAGCAACCCCATATATCATTATTATTGAATTAAGAAGCAGGGTCATGTGGTTATTGTTTTTCTAAAACAGCTGTGACTGGCATCCTCTGAGGTATAACACAGAAAGATGGAGTACTCTCTGTGCCTTGACTCCATCGTTCTGTGTTATACCTCAGAGGATGCCAGTCACAGCTACTGATGAAATGTCAAGTCCTACAATGCCAAGACCATGGCCATACAACCTGGAAAATCTACAGCAGCTAATGAACTCCGGCCGTGAAAGCCTTCGACAACACACCAGAATATTCTTTCATAAAAAGGCACACCAACAAGAATTAATGGTCTGGCAACCTGCATGGCTTCTTGTAAGAACTACGTGTCACAGGCTAATGTATACAAAAGATAGTTATCCAGGGCCATTTTTCAAAAATGAAAAACAGTTCAAGGAGGTGGAAATGTAGCAATGTGGAGGAAGTTCTTAACTTGCCCTCCATTCAATCATTTATCTAGTTTAGATCTCCTCATCTTCAGTAGCTTTTCCCTGTAGGCAGGATTTCCAGCTCTGGGTTGAAAAATACCTGGAGATTTTGGGGGTGGAGACTGGGGAGGGCAAGCTTTGGGGAGGAACATCAGCAGGGAGAATGCCACAGAGTCCACCCTCCAAAGCAGCTATTTTCTCCAAAGGAATTGATCTCTATTGTCCGAAGATCACTTGTAATACCAGGAGATCTCCAGGACTCACCTTACCTATTGGCAACCTTACCTGTAGGGGTTCAAAAGACACTTCTCCTGGTTTTTGCCATTTGAGAAGTAAGAAAACAAATAAAAGATGAAAACAGAAATCACAGACTTCGCCAAACAGAAGAAAGTGTGTTATTTCTATAGAAAATGCTTCATACAGTCTCAATAGGACTAGCAGCATATTTGAATACTGAATTAATAACATTGAAAACGCTGTTATAAACATTGTAGCATATTAATTATGGATACAATTAGTCACAATTAAATTATAAATATAATCTTGAAAGCATTGTCTACAATATAGATAGAAATTATCATTATCTCATGTTGTCATACGTAAAAATCTTCATACTACCCATGCTGAGTAAAACCTTGTATTAAAGAGCATTTGACGCATTCCAAAGGGGGGGAACGTTTCATAGGAGCTTTTCTTTTGTTGCTGTTCCCTAAATTCCCAGCTCTCTTGTTAGAAAAATGATGGATAAAGAACTCAGAAAAAATGGGAGAGGGGAAAACCTTTTCCAGAACCTTTCCAGGCTTTTCCATATCTAAACCAACCAGAAGAGCACATAACACCAATAATCAAAAACTGGACAGACTTCCAGTTAGCATCTGTTCATTTAAAGTGCTGTTTTAACCTTTAAAGACATGGATCAGGATACCTGAAATACACCTCATTCCATTTGTTCTTACATGTGTTGTAGGGTCCTCTGGGCTGGGGAATGATAGAAAAATAAACAATATTTTTAAAACCGGCATCACATATTTTCCTGAAGGGGTTCAGATTTGTTGTGTAGTGGGTTTGACACATTAGAGATCACAAGACAGTGTGATGTGAAGCATAGTTATTTACTGGACACAATAAGAACATGGAATACTGGCTGGGTGGCCAACTATATACAGACTGGGGGCGACAACCCTAGGTCCCATTGTCAGGTTTAAACTTCTCGCCACAGTTCCCATTGGTTCCCCACAGGAAGGTTTCAGGAGCCTAGTCCCTATTGTTATTTGGGACTCAAGCTCCAGCTCTGTCGCTGTCCCCCCATGGTGGTCAGTGGGCACAACACCCCTCCCCCCATAGTTCGATCCCTGCCTATGTAACATAGTCCTTCAGGTAAGAGGGGGTTCAGTGTTCCCTAATGGACTGCCTTGGGGATGGCACTGGAGTGTCCCAGGTGTTCAGTTGTGGTGGTGCCAGGGAAGGTGCCTGCTCTTCCTGCGTCTCTGGCTGTGGCAGCAGCGGTGGCACCTCACCCAGTATCTGCACTGGGGTTGGTGCTATTACCTCTGGGGAAGCTGCCATGAGGGAATCCAGTTCCTGTTCCTCTTCTGAAGTGGCGGCCGGTGCTTCTCTGTTGTCCCCTGCGTTCTGGATCTCTCTTGTTTCTGGAAGCATGCGCTGCCGTAACTGGTTCACGTGACATCACAAGACCTGTCTGCAGTCCATCAAGACCTTGTATGACACCAGTCCTGTGGGGCGGATGACCAATGCTCCCTCTAACCTGTGGAGTCTCATGAACAAAGATTCTACTTTGTGAGCTACTGGCATTAAAGTTGTGAGTGAACGATTTGGCTACTGCATAAATTAGTTTGCTCTGGAGCCATCCTTCCTGAGCCAAGACAAAAATGTGTGAGCCGGAGGCTAAAAAACTGTGAGCTAGCTCACACTAACTCAGCTTAGAGGGAACACTGTGGCTGACCCTGCCTGGAATCCACTCCTGGCCCTTGCTGTAGTTCTTAACGTATACCGGGTCTTCCAGGAAGAGCCCCCGAAGCACTTCCCATTGCTCGGACAGGATGCACAACTCTGAAGCCCTGTCCAGGAAGATTGCGGGTCTCTGGCCCATTAGGAGTTCCGCAGGGCAGCGACCGTTTACCCCAGGTTGGGAGTGGTCCATTGCACCAGGAGGAAACGGGCAAGGCGAAACTCCCAGTCCCCTTCTGTCAGGCAGCTGAGTGCTTCCTTTGCGGTGCAGACCATGCGCTCTGCTTGTCCGTTTGTCGCAGGGTGGAAGGGCGCTGACCTGATGTGCCAGATCAAGTAGTCGTGGAGGAACTGCTGGAACTCCTCTGAAGTAAATGCTGACCTGTTGTCTGATACGATTGTGTCAGGCAGGCCGTGGGTGGTGAAGATCTTGCAGAGGGCCCGGATGGTGGCTCTGGAGGAAGTGGTAGAGACCGGACTAATCTCCAGCCACTTAGAGTAGGAGTCCACTGTCACAAGGAATGTCAGTCCATGGAAGGGCCCAGCAAAATCAATGTGGAGCTGGGACCATGGGGTCCATGTCGATTCCCAGGATTGTGTGGGTGCACTCAGCGGGCTGGGCCTGACCACCTGGCAGACCTGGCAGCACTTCATCCAGGCTTCCACTTCGCTGTCTATGCCGGGCCACCAGACGTAGCTCCGGGCAAGAGCCTTCATACGCACAATCCTGGGATGCACCTCATGGAAGGCCTGTAGAACGTGGTGCCGAAGGGCACTGGGGACCACCACCCTGTCTCCCCATAGCAGGCAGCCCTTGTAAGCTGAAAGCTCCTCTCGCTGAGCCATAAATATGGTGAACTCTGGCCCTGCTGTAGCCACAGGCCACCCCCTCACCACCCAGCCGAGAACCTGGGATAGGACGGGGTCCCTGGCTGAGCGGTGCACTATTTCCACAGCCTGGAGGGGGGCATCAGGGAGACCTTCCAGCTGGAGGGCATGGTATGCAGGGGCTGAATCCTCATCCACGTCTGGCAGGGGGAGACGGCTCAGGGCGTCAGCATGGCCCATAGCCTTTCCCAGGTGGTGTTGTAGGATGTAATTGCAGCCCACAGGGAATATGGACCACCGCAAGACCTGCAGGGAGAGTACTTGTGGCATCCAGTGATCTGCAGCGAAGAGACCCAGCAGGGGGCGGTGGTCCATGGTGATGGTGAAGGGCCGGCTGTAGATGAAGTCATGGAACTTCTCGACCCTGGCCACAATCACCAGTCCCTCATGGTCTATCTGGGCATAGTTCTGTGCCACCACAGATAGGGTCTGCGAGTAATATGCAACCGGGGCCTCCCGCCCATCCAGAAGATATTTTGCTAGCACCGTGCTGACACCGTAAGGTGAAGCGTCACCGGCCAAGACCACAGGCAAGGACTCATCGAAATGGGACAGGATGGAGTTTGAAATCAACAGTTCCTTGATGCCCCAGAACGCGGCGGCCTGGTGGGGGCCCCATGACCAAGGGGCCTGCTTGTCTAGTAAGCGATGTAGGGTTTCAGCTACCACAGCCTTGTGGGGGAGGAAAGCATGGTAGAAGTTAAGAAGTCCAAGGAAAGCCTGGAGCTCGGCTTTGGGTTTCGGCGGTGGGGTCTCTACGATGGCCTTCGTCTTGTCCTGGGCTGGGTGCAGGCTGTCTGTGTCCACAGTAAAGCCCAAAAAGTCCACCGAGGGCACCCCGAGCAGGCATTTCTCCCTTTTTACTTTGAGGCCGGCGTCCTGGAAGCAGCAGAGGACTGTGCAGAGTTGGTCAGTGAATTTGGCCGGCGTGGCAGCGGCAATCATTACATCATCAAAGAACGGGTGATGCCGGGTATCCCTTTTAGAAGAGAATTCATTAGTTGTTGGAATGTGCCGGGTGTCACGCTCACTCTGAACTGTAGTCTGTTCACCTGGAAAGCCCCCCGGTGGGTCACAATTGCCTGCGCCTTGGTGGTTGCCTCATCGACCAGCAACTGCTGGTAAGCTTGGGCAAGATCCAGTTTTCCAAAGATCTTTGCCCCCGCCAAGGTGCTCAATACATGGCTGACTACTGGGACCGGATAGGCATGGTCTTGCAGTGCCTTATTAAGCGTACATTTGTAGTCCATGCAGATGCGGACATCCTCATTAGGCTTTACGGGTGTAACTATAGGGGTCTCCCACGCCGCGTGAGAGACCAGTTCCAGGATCCCCTGGGCCACTAGGCGGTCCAGTTCTGTGTTGATTTTTGGCTTCAATGTGAATGGGACCATCCTAGAACACATTCTAATGGGGGCCACCTTGGGGTCTAGTTGCAGAGAGACCAGGGGGCCCGTGTAGCGTCCCAGCGTTCTGTCGAAAACGGATGGGAATTCACGACAGACCTCTTGGAATTCATGGGCTGCACAGAGCTGGACTCCTTCGATTGAGATTCCTAGGGGCTTGAACCAGGCATGCCTCAGGATGCTGACTAGGTCACCCTCGACAACGATCAAGTCCAATAAACCCTTAAAGCCTTGGTACTATATTCGGAAACTCCTGACCCCCTAATCAGCAGGTGATTCCTTTGAAAGTCCATGAGTGTCACGGGAGATGGGCGCAAGCGGGGTCCCCCCTTAGGGCACAAACATTTGAGAGTGGACATATATTATGGAGGACACAGAGCCGGAATAGAGCTCCATGAGGCAGGGGGAGCATCATGGGAGATGGAGACAAGCAGGGTCCCCTCTTAGGGCACAAACGTTTGAGAATGGACTCAGATATTATGGAGGACATGGAGCCAGAATCGAGCTCCATGAGGCAGGGGGACCCCTCTATTTTAACCCGGACTTGGATTTTGGGGGTAGACAAATGGCTGGGGAGTCTCAGTACCTGCTCTGACAAAGTAGGTGCGTTGGTAAGGAGGTAGAGGTCCTCATTAGCTGTGTCTTCCTCATAGTGTGCATAAGCCTTGCAGCGAGGCTGCAGTTGCGGTGCTCGGGGTCCCTTGGAGTGGCAGGCCTTGGTGATATGGTCCATGCGGCCACAATCTCAGCATGTGGCATTCCAGAACCTGCAGGCCTTCCTTTCATGCTGCCCTCCACAGCTGGCACACTCTTGATTTACCACGCTGCTTAGATTGCTGCCTTGTCCACCGCGACATCTGGTGGAGGCTTGAGTGCGATGGACGTCTTCCTCCCTTGGCGGATCTCCTGGCCCAATGCTCACCTTGTGAGTGGAGATGGCGGTGGATGGATGAGACCTCTCCCATGTGGTGGCCATTGCGAGGGCTGAAGCCAGGGTTACTTTCTTGCCCTCCATGATGCGCCATTTTAACTTCTCCTCCTATAGCCTGCAGACGAAGCAGTCCCGAAGGGCCATGTTGAGCTGGGGCCTGAATGTACAGTTGGCTGCAAGGTGGCAGAGCTCGGCAATGAATTCCATGGTGGTATCATGGTCCTGCTGGCTCCTTTGATGAAACACCACGTGGCATGTCATCTCCAAGGGCTTTGGTGTGTAATGGTTCTGGACCACCTGCATGATCTCTTCGAACATGCTGTCTTCCAGTGTCTTTGGGGACAGGAGGTACTGGGCCAGATCCACAATGGCGGGGCCACAGGACCCCAGGAGGAGGCCCTTCTTCCTGGTCTCATTGGTCACCTGGTAGAAGATTAAGACTTGTTTGAGGCTGGTGACCCAAGCTCCCCATTGCTGCGGATGGGTCAGGTCAAACGGCGGTACCAGACCAGATCCCAGAGCTAAAGCCATAGTTCTGATCAGTTGTGGCAGCTGGATGGAAGCAGCTTGCTCACCCTCGGTGCTCATGAACGGAGTGTAGGTGGTGGTGTGTGGTCTTCTTTGACGCCCCAATAGCCCGGCTGGCTCAGCGGGGTCCCATCCTCGTCGCCATTGTTGTGTAGTAGGTTTGACACATTAGAGATCACGAGACAGTGTGATGTGAAGCATAGTTATTTACTGGACACAACAAGAACATGGAATACCGGCTGGGTGGCCAACTATATACAGACCGGGGCCAACACCCCTAGGTCCCATTGGCGGGTTTAAACTTCCCGCCACAGTTCCCATTGGTTCCCCACAGGAAGGTTTCAGGAGCCTAGTCCCTACTGTTATTTGGGACTCAAGCTCCGGCTCTGTCGCTGTCCCCCAGTGGTGATCAGCAGGCACAACAAGATTATACATCATAAGAACAAAAAGATCATCCTTAGGTTAAAGGTAATTACTAGCTCATGGTGACCCATCAGACTTTGTGGCTCAGCAAGAATTTGAACCCAGATCCTCCTAACCCAAACTTAACCCTCTTGTCACCAGCTGACACCTTTTTGTTTATACAGGTCTCCATGATATAGGAATGGTTGGTAAGAATTCTACCTTTTGCTATGTTATAAATGCTTTCATTGGTTTTATTGCAAAAGTCACCTTAGAAACCTATCTACAGACTTCAAATGAGGGTTGCATACTTAAAATAAATTCACAAGAAAGGGCAACCAAATTCAAATACCTTGAAATGTCTGAAAATTATTTGGTCCTCCCCTGGGTCCTAACCCTTCTAAATGTGACAAGAGGCAGCCACATCCCTTTTTTGATAAGAATGAAAAATTCTGATTGGTTATGGCCTTTAAGACCTTCAGTCTACACTCAGTGCCCATAAAAAGGATGTATTTCAGCAAAAAAAACTATAATAGCATGAATATGCCATTCCATACAATAATATTATGACTACTTTTGAATATCCAGCAAACAATATTTAGAAATTGCAATGATTTTAGTATTTCACATTCTGAAGATCCTTCACCTTCTATTAATATATCCCTATTCCAATAAATGTTTTGTTAAAATATTGACAAAGTATTGTTAGTGAAAAGAACCTGAACTTTTTGTTTCTTGATATATGGGTTTGAAGGCAATAATTTCCAAACTAGTTGAAAACCCCTACATTTCATAACAACATTCCTCGATGGGATTGGATGGGCCATTGGCCTGATCCAATATGGCTTCTCTTATGTTCTCTTATATAATGAAACATATATCCTATCCACAATGAATGACATAGCAGACATTTTGATTTTTATCATCTCTTTTGTTTTTATGGGCCTGTTGGCTCTTTACCCTGAATTACTGTAGGTAGAAATGAACTTTAGTTATGTCATGGGTCCTGGTTCAGCTGAGGCTGACTATTCCTCAAACAAGGAAGAGGCATGGAGCAACCTAGCCTCCTCCAGAGTCAGCCCAGAAAAGGAACCTTTGCCAGCACCTGAGGGAGAAGAGTCTCCAGCATCTGCGCAGGAGGTGCAGCAAGGTGAAGAGCCTGAGGTGCAGTCAGAGGAAGAGCCTGGTCCAGAGCCTGGCCCAGCACCCCCAGTAGGAGACACCTCAAGGCCAGAGTCCCAACTTAGCTCACCTGAATGACCCAGACATGGCATGCCAGCGTCTGGATGTGCTGGAGAGAAGGAGGAGTGCCAGACTTCAGCTGTTGCAAAGGCAATGTGAGGGGCTGTGTCTTTGCAGGTTATCTCCCAGGGAAGAGAGGATCCAGCCATAAGCATCCATACTCACCTGCCTTGGTGTGGATGCAATCGTGCAATCTTAGACCTTGGCTGAGTTCAGACTGGCAATTTGCCCCCATAGGGACCTGGGCCAGCGACGATTCAATTTCGGAGTAAATTGGGCGTTCACACAGGCACATCTGCCTGGCGTCCCCCACCCGTAGCCAACCCATGCTGTTGCACTTCACCGCCGGATTAAAAAGATACCTCATAAAACTGGTAGCAAATCCAAAAGTCCATGTGTGTCGCGCGTTTCTCCGCTTCTGGGAAGTCTGAACGCGCAGCTGAAAAGCCGGGAGCAACCCGCGTTGGGCAGAAGGCAGAAGCAATATGATTGGCCGTGCTCCACTCTACTGCCCAATGTGGTGCCGGCGCTGCGGGGTCCTCCCCCAATCAGCAAAATGTGCTTATGCACTTATGAGCATGAGTGCATGAGCGGTCATGTGCACATACACCCATACACCCACAGCTGAATTAATGAGGAAACACCGAATACAGTGTGCCCCTGCGTACGGCAGTCTGAATGCTCCCACCCAGCTCCACCCCGCATCTTCTGGCAGCAGCCCGGGCTGTCTGAACGGGAAAACCCAGAACAGTTCATTCTGGGGCTTTTTTGCTACAACTGGCTACCGGAGCAAACTGCCAGTCTGAACTCAGCCCTTGTTCCAGCTGCCAGCCTCCACTCATCGCTCCTGAGAACTCTCATTGATCTCCCAGCATTCTGACCCCTGGTACTGTTTCTTGGCTTGGTTTGGACTTTGTATCTAGCTTAAATATATTGTGTTCATTGCGACTGGCCAGAGCCAGCACAAGTTATGTTACAGTGAAAAGATACATATAATGTAACACAAAATGCTTTCACGAGACTGCAAATCTTGTAAGTTAAAAGAAGAAAAGAGAGAAGAGATTGGATTTATACCCCACCCTTCACTGCCCAAAGGCGTCTCAGAGCAGCTTACAAACTCCTTTCCCCTCCCCTCCCCACATCAGACACCTTGTGAGGTAGGTGGGGCTGAGAGAACTCTAACACAAACTGTCCTTGAGAGAACAGCTGTGCCAGAGCTTGTGACTGACCCAAGGTCACATCAGCAGGTGCAAGTGGAGGAGTGGGGAATCAAACCCGGTTCTCCCAGATAAGAGTTTGCGCAAAGGAATGCTAAAATAACTTGGCTGGACTAATTCAAAGTTTTGGTAATGTATCCTTATTCCAACCACCTGAAGACTATTCTGAAAGCTCAGTCTGAAAGATTCAGGGTCAGAAACAGGGGAAATTATCCAAGAAGTAGTAATTCATGCTACTGCACTGGTGGGAAGCAGATTATTCTGCACAACTGGAGGGACTGCAGATTCTGAAATTGGGTATTCTCCTGTGTCAGTCATGAAGACCCTTATTGCATAATGATCCAGAGATTTATACAATTACTGGGATCTCCATGGTATCAACTGGATCTTCCTAACTTGAGTCATCACAGAGTCACGAATGTCATTATAGGCCAAACATTTTGGATGATTTGTCATGTGTGTGGTGCATCATGGAGTCAAGGGAGCTCCAATTAGCAACAGTAGGAGAACAGAAGGCGACAACAAAAGAGGATGTTGTAATGTATGTTCCAAGAGTCCTGTTTAGAAATATGCATTTTCTGGAGTCAACATACTTAGTTTTGGTACATTGATGTGCTTAGTTCAGTAGTTCTCAGACTGTGGGTCATGGCTAAGGAATTTAACAATGAACCTGTTAAACAGCTATAACATACCCTGTTTGATACTTATGATCAAGCTGTTCACTAATGAGGGATATATGTTCAGCTTGTATTGAGTATGCAGCTGCCTGCCAGAAGCCAGATCAGAGGATTGGCTGGGGGTTGTGTTCTTGTCACCCAATACTTCCCTGAATGAAAAAAATTGTGAAAAATATATATAATCATGCATCTATAATATGGAATCTACCACAAATGTCTCTGCAGAATTGAGGGAAATAGTGGTAGGCATTTTTTTGATTGTCAGCCTAAAACTTCTAAAGAACAGACTGACATACTATAAACAGTCTTCTACACATGAATAGTCCTGACCATTCTTGGAAACATGTTCTTGCTGTGTGTCAATTCATGGTGTGCAAATTGGACCGTCATAGATATGAGTAGGGTGACCAGCTTTTGTAAGTGAAAAAAGAGAACACTGTTCACCAAAAAAGCTTTTCCCCCTCAGACAAGTAAGAATTTCTTGTTGGAGAATGAAACAGAATAAAGAAAAAGAAATAAACCTCTGTGGGACAACCCAATTAAGTATATGTGGGACTTTCTCTATATAGCTTGGAGAATGAAACAGGGCTGCAGAAATCACCCAGCCATTGTGGATGGGATGAGTTTTTACACACACACACACACACGTGTATAGAAAACTATGTATTATACATTTTTACTGAAATGGCAAGTTTGCACCAAAGTGGGAAAGAAATAACACAGTAAGCAAATAACAAAAGAAACATCCCACATACAAATACTAATTTACTTATCACTAAGCATTCCTATGCTTAGAACACCAGTACCTGTATACCTATGATGAAGTGGCACCTGAATACTTGTTGGAAAATTTTATCTCCCTAAATAGAGTTGGTTGTTCAAATAGGTATTTGTAGAACTGTAGGTATTTATAGAACTGTAGGTATTTGTGGAACTGAAGGCATGAATTGTCACATAAGTTGTACTGAAGTAACAGAACACCGTATATAGCTTCAATGGTAAATCTGTCCCTTTCATCTGTCCACAGGGCATTCATTAAAGAAAATATTCTCTCAACATTTGCATTATGCCCTGAAATGAAGAAGAACCATTGTGCTATTTTAAGCAACTCAGAATGGTGTTCTGTGTTGCAGCACTTTTGAAAGTATGTAATCCACTTGTCACTAACTGACATGCATTTGAAGTCTTCACCTATTTGAGGACTTGCAACAAAAGTCTTCAAGTTACAGGACTGGTCAAAACATTTTACATCATCCACCATCACATATCAATTTCTCAAGTATTTTATGGTATGCTGAACATGATCAAATGAAAGGGTATCAGTTAAAGTTATCCCAATGAAACCAGTCAACTTCATTAAAATAAACTGTCAAATTCTGCAGATATTTTAAACACACTTTGTACAAGAAGCTTCTTCCATAAACAGACCAATTTCTTTCTCCATTCCATCTTTTTCCTTTGCTTAGGGTCATTTTTGTTTTCAGTGAAAGGAAGGCTGCTTCAATTCTATGTTGCAACATTTGACAAACTGACCGCAATACAGTGAAAACCTCCAAAATTGATTTTTTTTCCCTTTCTGTTTCCTGGATTTGTATATGTAACACTGATATTAAGGACTGTAAGTGCCACAGATATGCTTCTACTAAGTCATATTCAAACAATTTTTTCAATATGGATGGTTGTTTGGATTGAGACAGGAAAAAAATACATCAGGAAACATCTGCAGTAACTGTTCTATGACAGGAAAGAGTGACAGCCATCTTGTTCTGCTGTGTGACAATAATAGTCTGTAATTTATATCAATGAATTCACAGTAATTCTTGAGATTTTCTGTTCTTACCATATATTTTATTTTTATTCCATCCTCCCCAAATGGGCTCAGGGTGGATCACAACAAATCGAGTCAAAGACTCATTATAATAAAATCACATTAAAATCATAAAAACAATAAAATTGGTAGCAGCAATGGGGGGGAGAAAAAGAAAGGAAAAAGAAAAAAGGAAGGGGAACTTAAAAGACTTTTGATTTTCTCTATAACAAATACAATTTTGATTACAAAGTTTTCCTTGCTTATACATAAAAACAAGGACTCTCTTTTTGTTTCCACTTAAGCAAATTTCTTATTCGAAAAAGCCACAAATCAGCAAGCCATCCTTATCTTTTTCATACAAAAGGCCAATAACTAATAAGTAAATCTTATCCCTAACCAATACTATAAATTTAGCTATAGTCCAACATCTTCTCTAACCATTCTTCTACTGTAAGTATTGTTGGACATTTCCATTTCTATGCGTATATCATTTCTGCTGTGGTAGTCAAATATAGGAACAAAACTTCTTTCCAACTGATTGTCCATTAAACCTAACAAAAAAAGACTCTGGTTTCAGCTGTATCTTAGTCTTTAGAATCTTCTGCAAATTCCATATCTTCCTCTTCCCTTTGAAGAAAATTGGCCAAAAGTAAAGTAATATAATCCCCTTTCTAAAATCTTCATCAGTTTCTTTTTGGATACCTCTCAGTCTCAGACCATACTCCTTTTCTCTCAAGTCCATAAGGGCTAGGAAATCCACATGCATCTTGAGTTCTTTGTCAATCTCTTATGTTATATTTTCTACAGCAACCACTTTATCATTGATTTGCTTAACTTCTTCTGTAATATGCCCTATTGTTCCTTCAAGTTCATTCACATCATCTTTTATTTCTTGTTTAAATTTCCCAAGACTCTCATTCATTTTTCTCCCAAAAGCCTCTATCTTGTTTTCAAGAGTCACTGTTTTACTCTCTATTCTGCATCCCATTTGTTTGAGTAATTTCTGCATCATATCTGCAGTGACAGGTTGGTCTGATGAAATTTTTTTGTCAGGATGCTTTCTGGTATTCGTTATAAAATAAAATGCAAAAAGATAGAAATAGAGAGAAAATGTTTTCAGATCAAATACTTACACTTTTAGCTGTCAGCAATTTGTGTCCTTTCACTATGGCAACAGAAGTAAAAAAAAAAAAGATACTCCAGAATGTTTTCAAATAAATTACTTTCACCGTTAGCCATCAGGCATTTGTATCCTGTTCACCATGGCAACCAAGGTCAAATGGTCCCAGAATGTCTCAGAGTCTTATCTTCTATTATATGTAATTATCCAATAACAGGTATTCTTCTAAAGTAAATATAAGAACAGTCTCATGGCAGATTTGTTTTCACAGCCAAAAAAACCCTTTCACATTTATTGAAATTAAAATTAAAGATTAAAAATTAGGGATATGAAAAATAATTAATCCCTCATCTATTTAGCTTTCCTAATTTCATTTCTAGCTTTCCTGATTTCTTAATTATGTTTTTTGCCAAAGTTATTGTTTCAGAAAATTCTTTAAAAGTTTTTATAATCCCATGAGAGAGGTTACCTAAGCAGGGGTCATCTTTTTTTGTTTTCAATAAAATCTCTCTTTAGCTGTAGATAATCATGTCCATAAATCTTAAGAAGTGGAGGAGGTCAGGCTTTACTCCTTATCAGGATTCCAAATGCAGCCAGGAGCAGAAATACCGAAGGAGCAACCTAACGAGGTATGTGTGGTTTATCTCTATGATCTCCCTTTAATCTAAGGAAAATTTACCAGCTGGGCAGCCCTCCTAGTTGGTAATTAGCTGTGCTGTGTCTTGACTCCCCATTAAGATGTCAGCCCACCATCACATCTCTACCAGAAGTCCTCTTGATTTAATGTTGAAGTGCAATCCCTAGACACATGTGGCAGGTGATGTTTTACAGCATGAAATGACAATGTTCCTTTAGTTGATATAACTCAGTCTTCTGTTTTTGAATTTTGTTTGATAAAGAATTCGCTGACCTTTGATGCGTTAAGACAGCTCTTTTTTCTTGTGCTTGTCACTGTTGACATATGTTTCCAAATCTTGACTTCCATTGTTTGTCACAGACAAAAAATCTCTTGCATGCTGTGCATTCTGCTTCATTTTCATTTCTGCCAGCATGGAAGCAAGGAAATTTTATTTCAAGTTCATGGCTAAATTTACACTTTCTCTTTGGCATATTCCTGATCACAAAGAAAAAATATAAGCTGCTTCACCTTCCTTCTTGTTGGTCTGGATATTCCAAAGGGTTTCTCTTCAACACACAAGGTTGCTAACCAGCAGCAGAAGGCAGCAAATGCAATGAAAATTCTCCCATGAAGCCAGGATTTTTTTTTTTACTTCAGGGGCATTTAAATAAGTCAGGGGGGCACTGTGTAAGGAGCGACAAGAGAGTAAAAGGTTTTTTTAATGTGATGAGAGGGGGGGCTGGAGTAGGGAGTAGACGTGCCCTGTGGTATGCCTCGCCTGCAGCCAGCAAGCAGGGCAGGCAGGTCAGCAGGCAGGGGAGGGGGTCAGCTCGGTGCGGCCATGGTGCATGCAAAAAATAAAATAAACCATCTGGATGGAAAGTTGGGAGGCCTGGGCAGTAAGTTGAGGGGACCGGCCCCGAGATGCCCCATTGTAGCTACAGGCCTGCTCCAAGGGACAAAGCTGTTAACTAGAGCCCAGAGCTCACCAAAGTGACTGAGTCCACACAGTCTTGGAATAATAAACAAGATATTTTACTTAGGTTTGAGATTCAAGATGATTTAATCTTAAAGAGTGCATGAACAGAAAGCAACACCTTTAGTTGTCTCTCACACACACAGGCAGAAGCTTCTAATAGGGAACACAAACATTGTATCAAAATTGGTTTCCAGGTAAACTCATTTTCTACTAGGTCTCTAAAACATGTTAACTATTTCCAATCATGATCCAGTGCTACTGTACAGCTAACAAGAGAAGGCAGGGATGTCCAGGACCCCTGCACTTCCTGGCAGGGGGCAGAGATTCCGTGCCATTGCTATGGGGAGGGAAGGAGTCTAGGACATGGAGCAAAGCTGTCTACAGACCTAAGAAAATCCTGGTAGACAACAATGAAACAGGAAGCCCTATTCAAAACACATATTAGAAAGCAGTGCTGGTGGCAAAACTGAAGCTTCTCTCCACAGGGGAACTGTAGGGCAAAATAGGCTCAGCCTCCCAAGGAAAATGAGGACATTTTTCAGCAGTTTTAAAAAAAGCCCAAAAGAGGACAGACATTTTAAAAAGGACATCTGGTCACCCTATACATGAAGCAGAAATTCCTGAGATTTTGGCAGCTGGAAGCAAATATCACCACAGTCTCAGAACTTGCCACTGGCTATGTCAGTAATTGTCCAGTTCAAACATAAACTTTGCCCATGTGAGCATGGATCCAAAGTCTGTTATGGCTGCTTATCTGGATATCAGCCTTTCTGTTCACTCTGTCTACTGTGTGTTCTCCCTTTTTAGTCAAATTGTCTGAAAGTGGCATTAACCATTCTCAAAAAATGAGACTAATCATTAACTAGAGATCCGTAGGAACTTGGTTGCATTATTTAAGTTGAGCTACATATATAGCAATTTAGGTGCTCTTTTTTGTTAACAAACAAAACTCTTAGGGAAAATAGCCAGCTTTTCCCTCACGTACTACACTGCATCCCATACTATTTAGTGGTAATTTTCAACCACCATCTTTTTTCTTGTTGACAAACAGCTTTAAAGGATAATACGCAAAATAAGAAACATTAAATCAATCAGATACTAGGGGGTAGGTGTAGTATTGTGAACAACAGGACACATCAGCTTTGCTTCAGCTTAAGAAGGGTCCTCTCTGACCCATTCTCTCTCTGCCTGGGCCTTCTTTCAGGCAGCCTCTCAATCAGCTTGCTTGGCTACACACTTGTATACAGGAGCCATGCAGGGACAAAGCCAAAGGACATGCAAAGCAGAAACTTCCCCCAGAGGCTGTTTGGATAGATTACAACAGGAGGAAACACAAAAGGGGCCACGATGCAGCCTAAAAAGACTCAGCTGCTAGTGGGAAGACTTTCCCCCCCACATTACCTGTTTGTTTATTATTATTTATATCCTACTTTATCCTTGTGGCTCAAGGCAGCTTATAATTCTAAGATTAAAAACACAAAAAATACAACAAAACCTCATTTACCCTCCTCCTGACTGCTGCTCAAGAGCTTGCAGCTAAACCCGCATTCAAAGCCCATGCAAACAAAATGGCCTTGCAATGCACCAAGAACATCTGAAAATACTGAAATTGTTGTTCTTTTCCCCAGGAGTTAGGAACTGCTGTTGCTGCCTTCAGGAAAGTTTTTGGGGTATCTAAGCAAATCTCCCCCCCAATGGTGGTTGAGCATTTTGAGATCTCATTTTGTCCTGTAATTGCTGGCATCTATACAAGTGCAGACTTTTCTTCAACAATTTTGGTGTTTGTTTTTCTAAAAAACACCCTCCCCCCTCTGTACATGGCTCAATATGCAGGGTTTTTTATCTTCACTTTGTGGTCAGGTTCAGAATTAGATCGATAGACAGACTTGCATTATTATATAATTGACTGTGAGACTTGATTTGTGGATGTTAGTTAACAAAAATTTGATTTATTCATCCTCCACATTTGGTATGTGTATAGATTCTATATTATTTTGCATAGAGAGATAAGATGCTTAAACAAGATAAGATGAGCTGTTCCCATTATCTAAGCTTTAGTCTAAGTGTTCTCTTTCACCAGCAGGCAAGTGGCAATATATCAGATTCAGACATTTACTAGTCTCTAAATTCAGCCCAGAGGCCTATGTTGTGTCCACTTGACCCCATTGATAGAAACAGTACATGTGGTAAGGCATCCCACTATTTCCTGGACTGTGTCAGTTTGGTTAAATGACCTTGATAAAGTCTGGACAACATAATCTCAAGGGGCAGAGGTTTCATACCACTTAAATGTGAAAATATATGGGTAATGATTCCCAGTTCCACGTTAAACTTTCCTAGTCCAACAAAAATAGATATTTCACATTCCAGTCAACTGTTGGTGCTGTAGGTCCTTATTAATTGATTCAGTTCATATGTTTTGTGCTTGCAAGGTTGTATATCTTTGGGAATCATTGTGGCAGTGTAACGATTTTTACTGGGAGTGATATATATTCTTTTATTCACCCTTTGGGGCCTTGTCCAAACATCTGGTGACCTAGATCAGAAATGTTCCACCAACTGCCAGGGGGCTTATTCTGGAGTTTTGGGAATCCAAAACCTCTCCAAGTATAAAGGCTTGGCTTGAAGGAATTGGTGACCTAGCCATGAGGAAAAGGTAATTGGACATAAATGAGAAATTGTGGGTGATGATTTGTGACCACTGCTGTATTCATATTGCAATTCAATCACAATTAGTGATACTCTCAACCAATTGCAAAAATATCCATGTTTTGTCAGCATCAAAACTGGTCTAAATCAGTGGTTCCTGATATTTAATCAGCTACCACTTACCAAGTATGCATTTTAATAATCAACTACTGCCCCCCATCAATGAGTAAAAATTAGAACCAAACACTCCAAAAAAAGGCAGTTATGTGTGTATATTTGGGAGGGAAGGTGGCATGGTATAGCCTAATCTGGTCAGATCTTAGAAGCTGAGCAGGGTTGGTACTTGGAAGGGAGACCACCAAGGAAGAAGGAGTCTCAGAGTGGCTTACAATCACCTTCCCTTCCTCTCCCCACAATAGACATCCTGTGAGATAAATGGGACTGAGAGAGCTCTGAGAGACCTGTGACTGACCCAAGGTCACCCAGCTGGCTTTATGTTGAAAAGTGGGG
Organism: Gekko gecko; assembly: GCA_029375565.1. Lineage (NCBI taxonomy): Eukaryota > Metazoa > Chordata > Lepidosauria > Squamata > Gekkonidae > Gekko > Gekko gecko. The sequence continues at coordinate 105,013,724 of JAPDNY010000009.1, forward strand.
AATCAAACTTGGTTCTCCAGATTAGAGTCCACTGTTCTTAACCACTATACCAAACTGGCTCTCAAAACTCTGCAGAGGAAGGCAATGACAAACCACCTCTGCTTCTTACTTGCCTTGAATGCCCCTCGCTGGGGTCACCATAAGTCATCTGAGACTTGACAGCACTTTACACACACACTTATGTGGTGTAGTGGTTAAGAAAAGTGACCTCTGATCTGGAGAATCAGGTTTGATTCCCCCACACAGTTCTCTTAGAACTCTCTCAGCCCCTCCTACCTCACAAGTTGCCAGTTGTGGGGAGAGGAAGGAAATGTGATTGTAAGCAGCTTTGAGACTCCTTAAGGTAGAGAAAAGCGGGGTATAAAAAACAATACTTTATCTAGATTTCAGTAAGGCTTTTGATAAGGTTCCACATAATATTCTTGTTGACAAGTTGGTAACATGTAGTTTGGATCCTATTACTGTTAGGTGGATCTGTAACTGGTTGACAGATTGCAACCAGAGAGTGCTTGTTAATAGTTCCTCATCCTCTTGGAGAGGAGTTACAAATGGAGTGTCTCAAGGATCTGTCCAGGGGCCTGTTTTGTTCACCATCTTTATAAATTATTTGGATGAAGGAATAGAAGGAATGCTTATTAAATTTGCAGATGATACTAAATTGGGAGAGGTAGCAAATAAGGTAGAAGACAGAGTCAGGATACAGGATAATCTTGACAGGCTGGAAAACTGAGCTAAAATAAATAACATAAATTTCAACGGGGATAAATGTAAAGTTCTGCATTTAGGTAGGAAAAATCAAATGCATAATTATAGGATGGGGGAGACTTGCCCTGGTCCTAGTTGCGACCAACCTGGAGTCCCTAGACCCAGGGAGGGCTAGGTGGTTTTGTGTTCCAGATTGCAGTGCTCTCTGGGGAACATGCAGGGAAAGGTGGTCCCTCAGGTAGGCAGGTCCCTGACCATAAAGGGCTTTAAAGGTCAAAATCAGCACCTTGAAGTGAATCCAGAACGCTATTGGAAGCCAGTGCAACGATTTTAACACAGGCTGGATGTGCTCCCACATAGGGAGGCCCATCAACAGCCTGGCTGCTACATTTTGCACCAGCTACAGCTTCTGAAGTTGCCCCAAGGGCAGCCCCATGTAGAGACCATTACAGTAGTCCAACCTCGAAGTGGATCACTGAAGCCAGATCACTGCGTTCAAAGAAGGGGACCAACTGCCTAATCAGCTGAAGGTGGGAAAAGGCTGTTTTGGCAGCGGCTGCTACCTGGGCCTCCATTGTCAGGGAAGCATCCAGGAGCACTCCCAAACTCCTGACCCTCGGCGCTGGCACCAGCAGCACCCCACTGAAGGCTGGTAGAGGGACCCCTAACCCCGAGCCACTTCAATTCAAACATAGGACCTCTGTCTTCATCGGATTCAATTTCAATCATCTCAGCCTAAGCCATCCTGCCACGTCCTGCAACGCCCGGTCCACATCTTTTATGGTAGAGCCAGACTGACTGCCCAACAGCAGATAGAACTGGGTGTCATCCGCATATTGGTGACACCCTAGCCCATGCCTCCAGGAAATCTGGGCAAGGGGGCACATAAAGATGTTGAAAAGCATCAGGGAGTGTACTGCCCCTTGTGGCACTCCACAAACCAGTGGGTGCCTTCAGGACAGCTTCTCCCCAAGTGCCACCCTTTGTCCCTGACCTTGGAGAAAGGAGATGAGCCATTGAAAGGCAAGCCCCTGAATTCCCACATCAGCGAAACAGTGGGCAAGCAACTGATGATCAACTGTGTTGAATGCCGCCGACAGGTCCAACAACAGCAGCACCGCTGTCCCGCCTTCCAGATGCCTCTGGAGGTCATCTGTGAGGGCGACCAGTACTGTCTCCGTCCCATGACCTGGGCAGAAGCTGGACTGGTAGGGATCCAGCATGGAAGTGTCATCCAGAAAGCTCTGCAACTGTATCGTCACTGCCCTCTTTATTAATTTGCCCAAATAGGGCAAATTGGAGACTGGCCAATAGCTGGCCAATTCGGCCGGGTCTAAAGATGTTTTTTTTAGGAGAGGGCGGACCATCGTATCCTTGAGAGACCCTGGGAACAGCCCCTTGGAGAGGGATTTGTTGATAATGTCCCTAAGGGTACCTTGAAACCCCTCATGGCCAGCTTTAATTAGCCATGAGGGGCACAGATCAAGGCTACATGTGGTTGAGTGTACCATTGAGATCAGTCTGTCAACTTCCTCTAGGCTGAGTGGACTGAAATAGTACGGAATGGGACCAGAAGACGCACATGGAGCCTCGAGTTCGCTCACTGTCTCAAGTGTGGCCAGGAGATCTTGGCAGTAGTATGTGCAAAAAGGATCAAGGGGGTCTTAGTAGACCATACACTGAACATGAGTCAGCAGTGTGATGCTGTAACTAAAAAGGCAAATGTGATTTTGGGGTGTATCAACAGTAGTGTCCAGATCAGTACTGTGCTCTGATTAGACCTCATCAAGAGTATTGTGTTCAGTTTGGGGCACCACAATTTAAGAAGGATATAGACAAACTGGAACATGTCCAGGGGAGGGCAATGAAAATGGTGAGGGGTCTGGAGACCAAGTCCTATGAGGAAAGGAGCTAGGAAAGTTTAACTTGGAGAAGAGACAATTGAGAGGTGATATGATAACCATCTTCAAGTACTTGAAGGGCTGTCATATAGAGGATGATGCACAGTTGTTTTCTGTTGCTCCAGAAGGTTGGACCAGAACTAACAGGCTGAAATTAAGTCAAAAGTTTTCAGCTAAACATTAGGAAGAACTTCCTGACAGAGCAGTTCCTCAGTGGAACATTTTTCTTCAGGAGGTGCTGGGCTCTCCTTCTTTGGAGGTTTTCAGACAGAGGCTAGATAGCCATCTGACAGCAATACTGATTCTGTGAACTTAGGCAGATCATGAAAGGGAGAGCAGGAGGGGTTGCATCAGTGCTTAGTTCTCGTGGTCCTTTCTTACATGCCCAGGGAAATGCTGATTGCCACTTTGGGGTCAGGAAGCAATTTTTTTCCAGGCTAATTTGGCCAGAGACCCTGGAGCTTTTTTGCCATCTTCTGGGAGGTATTCGTGAATTTCCTGCCTTGTGCAGGGGGTTGGACTAGATGACCCTGGAGGTCCCTTCTAACTCTATGATTCTATTGTTCTTCTCTTAGGATATATGCATACAATACGCACATTTCAGGGATCCTTTCAGTGATAAATTTGTGCCTGATAACCATCATCCAACACCTTAATATAAAGTTTGATTCCTATTTGCTGTTTGCCCCTCCCCTCTCCTGAAAGAGAACTCTGGGATCTGAGATTATATCTTTAGGGAAGGGTGAGCAACAGAAAACAAGTGTCTGCCACTGGTATCAGAAGCCAGGGAGAAGAGGCTACCTAAACTCCCAAATATCTCTCATAAACTCATGAAAGTTCCCAATGCCTACCATAATCTTGGGGAATGATCTGAATTGTATAGCAAGTGTTCTGCACAAATACATTATCCAATGAGAAACGTTCTCCCTTATTTACCATACACCCAACTGACCCAATAGTGTGAGGAGGAGGCAAGTAAGATTCACTTGCTGTTTTGCATAAACTCCAGTGTCATGCCATGGAATCCGACCCAATGAATACTGCTGATTTCCCTTCTTCTCTTTCTCCCCCATTCTCCTTCTCATTTCCCTTTATTTTTTATGTTGGGGGGGGGGAATCCTGATAATATTTGTTGTACTGTTCCTTCAAACTTGTGATTATATGAAAGAAAACATTCAATAGAACAATTGATTTGAGATTGTCATCTGTGTAGTATGAGATTGCATGTAACTTTGCCGAATTAGTGGAAGATATTGTAGAATTTGACACCATTTATGATAAATTCACAATAATGAGGTATTAATAGCATGTTTCAAGTTCAAACAGAATCCTCACAACATCCTTGAAATCATTGGGTCCTAGCATATATTATGGTTGGTGGGGGCTGGCTGCAGTGGTCTGCCTCTTAAAATCACTGCCAGCCAGGGCTTTTTTTGTAGAAAAAGCCCAGCAGGAACTCATTAGCATAATAGGCCACTCCCAATGGCAGAAACTCATTAGCATATTAGGCCACACACCTGACAGCACAACTTATTAGCCTATTAGGCCACACACCCATGTGATCAGAAGTATGGGCATCCAGCCACACCCACCTTTTGCTTCTTATTCTGTTTACCTTGTTTGTTGTCAAAACCCAGGGCTTTTTTGTAGCAGGAACTCCTTTGCATGTTAGGTCACACACCCCTAATGTAGCCAATCCTAATGAGTTTCGCTGTTGGGTGTGGCCAATTATGCTAATGAGTTCCTGCTGGGAGTGGCCAACTCAGGAGCCAGCCAGAACTCCATTCCTGCCCCAAAATAGCCCTGCTGCTAGCTGTTTGCACCCCACCATTGCCGGTTTCTGTCTTCAAACTGTACCTTCAGAAGCTGCATTTCATTAAAAAAAACCCTTTTAAATACATAATATGACTTCAGTTTGCATTTTACCTTAGGATAAATGTCAAATTTGCTTCAAATTTTTCTTTAGTCAATAAATTTATTGGCAACTTCAGTGTCCAGCTAGACATTATGGCCTCCTCATGTCTGTCACGAGGACACCACTGCTATCTTAAAGTGATTTTAAAATGCCCCAGAGGCCTGATGTAGAGTGGCTGGCTGAGGTGCTTATGTCCCCCCTTTTTAAAGTGGCAAAAAGTCCCTCTCAGCTATTTTGGCAGTTGAAAAGACATGGGGGGAACAAAAGCACCCTAGCCCTTTGCACTGTGGGCATTTTAAAATTTGGCCTTCAGAGTGAGGACAGGAAATATTGTTCTCACTCTGATCTGGCTTCCTGATGTTGCTGTGAGTGAGGTGGCATCTCATAGCCAATTCAAGGAGGGAACAAAGTCCTTGCAGGGAATGGTGGTGAGAGGGAATATAGCTGTGTTGCCCAGGCAACAAGGCTAATGTTTACTGCCTTACAACACTATGCTGGCAATTTCATTGTTCCCCAGCACTGTGTGGAAAGACTTTTGCTCCAATCCATCACCCTAGTTATGCACAGTTTTTGTAACTACTTGGGGCAGAATGGGCATGAGGATATACATTCAGAGATCATTAATCTGTACTGGATTACACTCAATGGGAAATATGGAAAAGGACATAAATCATAATATACATTCCCACCCACATTGTCCCTATTGGTCCACTCAACCTAACTGTCAGGATGAGGGAGAGATGGGCCCCATTACTTCAGCAATGGGGATGTGTATGGTTTCTTCCCTCATCTTCTTAAAACCTGCACTCTTGTAAACAGTTTGACATCTCTTTACAAAGGGTATGAAAAAAATCATCAAGAAAAGCATGTTTCACAGGTGCAAAAATGTTCATGAAATGCACCTCCCTCCTCCTCCTCCTGGTTCATCACTAGATTTAACGGCTGGGAGGATGGGCCGGGCGGGGGGGGGGAGAAATCATGCTAATTTATGAGCAACTAACTTACATCCAATAAAATTCTACCACAGTTTGCATAGAGGTTATCGCTGCTCTGATGTGGAGAATGGTTTGAAAAACATCTGAATTCTAGTACATCTGGGACTGCCCTGAATGGCAAATTGTTGTTCGCCATAGATAGTATATAGCATGCATTGACTCACATATACAAAAGGGGGTATTTATGCCTGTGCTTTTAGATCATCTTAAATGGAATCTGCTCTGTTTTTAACACATGGGTGTTTCCTTGTGGAAGAGAAACAGTGACATCTTGTGGAAGATGTCACTTTTCCCCATACTTCATATTTTATTATATTTTTATATTACGTTTATTATAGTTGATTTCTGGGAATCATTAGTTTTGGACCTACAGATTCAAGAGTATAGCTGCAAAGGCTAGTTCCTTGTTCTTGGGAGTTACTGTTGTCTCATGTTTAAATGGTAATGCTGTGAAAACATCTATCTATATAAAAGAAAGTCCCTTCACTTTAAAATCAATGCCCAGGCCAAACATGATATTCAGGGAGAGCACTCATACCATGACGTAGATGATCACTAAGAAGGGATTTTTAGAAATTTGACCTCTAAGGGAGTCAAAAGGAGTAAAATGTGCTCCCTCCATTGCTTTCTATGTAGCTGCCAGGCTGCTACCTCCTTGCACACCCCACTCTCTCATTGGTCAGCTGCAGAGCTCATTGTTCTGAATTTTTTTAAAAAAAAACAGTTACAGGAGACTACAGAGAGCTAATGACAGTTGAGGAAATCAGGAATGGCCAACAACCACCTGTAAGGTGCAGCAGTGCTACTGGCCCAACCTCCCTAATGGCTTCAAACACATTGCCCCCACCTCCTACACCTGACAAGCAGCTGTCTGTCAGGTGAAGCAGTGGGTACAGGGCACTTAAAGGCATCAGAGAGCCTGCCAGAGCAGTAATGCCTTAGTGATCCTGCTGGCCCAGCCTCCATGGTGGCTTGCAATAACTCCCCCCCTACACTGGATAAGCAGCTGCCTGTCAGGTGTAGGAAAGGGGGTGGGATGCTTACAGCTGTCAGGGAGACTTGTTCAGCAAGATTGCCTTAGTGCTGCTACTGGCCCAGTTTCCCTGATGCCTTTAAACACACTCTCCCCAACACCAGACAGGCGGGTATCTGTGAGGTGTAGGAGCATAGCCAGGGTACTTTAATCCATCAGAGAGACCACCCAAGCAGAAACAACTTAGCAATGCTGCTGGCCCAGCCTCCCAAATGGCATTAGACACATGCTCATCCACTATGGAGATATACCCCAAATTTGTAGAAAACTGGTTTCCTGTATTAGGTTATTTAACTCCCTTGGCAGGGAGGGCGGGATATAAAGGAAATGAATTAAAAAAAAATGTAGGGTCTAGAAAATTGATTCATATGAACTTGCTTAATATCTGATTGCTTGAATGTTGTTTTGAATACATAGTTCTGCCACACTTCTTAAATATAACATAAATGAGAAGCATTTTGTAAAGAAAAAAAAGGTATGCCCAGCCCCCAAATTATTTATCATCATCATCATCATCATTATTAGTTATATTTATGAATTGCCCCTCCCCTGCTACTGCAGGGCTCTGGGCAATGTACAACCAAGAGATAACACAAGATAAAATTAATTAAAACATTAGTACAACATTAAAGACAATCAGATGGTTCATAACCAATCCTCATTCCAACTCCCACTGCCAGCTACTTCATGGACATGGGGGGAGGGCAAAATAGATGTAAACAACAGGTAAGGGGAAGGGTGCCAGTCAAGATGGAACTGTCGCTGTCCTCAACCAAAATTCATTGCCCAGGCCAAACCTCTGCACCAAGAAACCCAAAATAAGGGGAGTGCATTCCTACCATGATGTCAACCCCTCCTACAAAGAGATTTCTGAGAAACACAACCCCTAAGGGGGTAAAAAATGAGCAAAATGTGTTTCCGCAATTGTGTTCTGTGTGCATGGTAGGCTGCTGCCTTCTTGCCCCCCCCCCTTTAATTGGGCAACTTTGTAGCTCAGAGTTCTGAGGTAAAACCTGCTTGCTTGCCCCCACCTCCCTCTGATTGCTCAGCTGTGGCTCTCAATGTTCTGAGGTAAAAACACAGTTAAAAGAGACCGCAGACAGTTAAGGACAATTACAGAAATCAACGATTCAAAAATCCTGACTAGACATTTCTCATAACAGCCAGCATGGCAACTGAGTTTATGAATGTTCATGGGGAGATAGTAAAGGACCTCTCTAGGAGCCATTCTGATGTGTGCCTCCCTCATGAACCTGAAGAAATGTCCACCACATCACCACTCCCTCAGACCAACTCCCCCTCATACCTATTTATTTATTTATTTATTTATTTTATTAATTCAATTTTTATCCCACTCTCCCCACCACAGGCAGGCTCAGGGCAGCTTACAATAAGGATTAGAAACATTAAAATGCAAACATAACAAATCATAGCTCGCAATAAAATAGAATAAAATAAAAAAGACTTCTTACCTCTTACTGCCCCCAAGAAAGATCCTGGCAAATGTTGAGCCAGATACAACAATGCTACAAGGAGGAGGTAACTTAGGAATGTGGCAAAGACATTTGCACATAGTATTTCTGAGGTGCATTGAGCTGCACTGGCCAAGTATCAGCAAGATCACCCTGAGGTGTTCAGAACAACACATCTCCATATGAGCAAAACAGTATAGTCTACAGAGAGGTCCTTCAGTAGAGAAAAAAAAGTACGTGTGTCTCACTTCATTTTTTACATTACATTACAATCTACAAACAAACATTTTTGAGGTAATGTTTCCACATTTAAAATATTTTTAAAACTCTTATTGATTTAGGGTTTTCTTAGGAGAAACCTCAGTTTTCTTCTGCTAAATTTTATTTTTGCCATTGAAGCCAGAGCAACATTTAATATGAGACTGCATCTGGGAATTGGAAACACTGGTCAGGTGAATCCCCTTGCATAAGTTTCCCTTTACAAAACTACAGCCTTTGTTGTTTCATAGCTATGACATAAAAAGAAGAGTGGGTCATCTTATATTCACATAGAAATTACAGTTATGCCCAATAATAGTTTTTTGTGTATAACGTTAAGGGGGTCCTCCGACATCCAGGGTCGTCTTCCTTTCCAATAAATACAGTATGTTGTTGTTCTTCACTTGTGAATCCCGTGAACTGGATTAAATCCCATGGATCCTTTCTGCTAATGGTGACACTGTCATCCAGTGCTGATGGAAGACTCTCCTGCTGTGAAGGAAAATGCCTCTATTAGTAGAACGGATCTTTGAGATCCAACCAACCTGAGGAGACTGAACAATGTTTGTTTTTAAACCGACTGGCTTGAAACTTACTTTCATGTTTGCTGCAATATAGACTGCTCCAACATAAAAATCCTAAACTATGAGCTACCTACCAACTTGGGCATGTGTGCTAAGCGACACACCATTTCTGCTTTCAGAAATATACACTTCACATTACTCTTCAGGAGCCAAAAATGCAAGAAGAATATGATTTGTATGTCCTACCAAGATATAAAATGCAAGAGCTGGGGCAGATTAGTGACTGGGGAATCCAGATCTCATTCATATCTTGCTAGAAACTCCTTAGGTGGCCTATTAGCCAAGCTTCTCCTTCTCCCCCTCCCCCGCATGTGTGACATGGGGTTAATAATACTGGCCTACTATGCAGGGCTGTTATAAAGATTACTCCAAGGTTATCCCTTCTTTGCTGGGAAGCTTAGTGGGCTCTTTGGAGCCTTCATGTTCTCAATCAAACATACCTCATGGGGGTTTTTTGAGGATAAAATGAGGAAAGAATAATCATGTATAACAATATGAGCTCCCTGGAGGAGAACGTGATGGATAATACTACCTAGCTAAACAGAAGGTAATGATTATGTTCACAAAAAGCATTTTTAGTAACAAAAATGCCATCTTGTAAGGATGCCACAAACTTAACTGTAAATGTTCAATAAGTGAGCATATAGTATTCGACAGTCATGATCATACTTAAACTGAAACTCCAATCTGTTCATCTGTCTGCACAGGACTAGTGGGGTGGAAAAGTTTCATTTTGCATCCACTCAGTAGGTGAGTTGATTCTACTCAGTATCATGGATGGTCAAGTCAGATAATTAAAAGGAGTGTGTGTGTGGGGGGGGAATATTCCTCCCATAAAGCTGTGTCAAAATGCACATGTGTGAAATAATGTCAATAACATGAGATTATATGAACATCAAACTGTAAGACCTTTTTTTAAAAAAAATACAGTGTTTTTTTATAATCACCGGCTGGCTAATTCACTCGCTTAATATACATAATTGGTAGCTGAACAGCATGCAGCAGCAACAGAGGAAAATTATGATTCCCATTGGATTGTGTGAGAATGTGCGTACACAGAAGACTAAGGATTGCACTGTATTGCAGTGTGCTGTTTAAATACACACACAGTAACCTGATAAGCAGGTTCTGAATGTTCATGAACAGACAGACTGATTGAAGAAAAACTGGCTCCATTTGCCATATAAAGACTGTGAACCGAACTAGCGGGTATTTCAGTATCCCTATCAATTTGCATTTTCCATTCATTTAAATGATTATGCTTGCAGTGTCTCAGTTGCATATAATCTGTCACTGAAAAGGCAGCCCACGAAGCTTCCTGTGATTTGTTGCTGATTGTCCTTGATTAGCACTCTCCTTCTTGCTTTTCTCCATAAAAAAGTTAGTGCCTCATTAAAGATGTGCTGAAGGCTAATTCAGCCATAGGGCAGCATAGTCTGGGGCTGTGGTCACACGCACTAAATAATACACTTTCAGTGCAATTTCCAACTGGATTTTACTAGTGCGAACTGGCAAAATCCAGTGGGAAAGTGGATTGAAAGTGGATCATTTAGTGTGTGTTACCGCAGAGTACCTTCCACATCTCTGCTTCCCATTCTGCTGCAATAAGGTACAAATTGGGCTTGAGCATTTAGCCCGTGCTTGACCTACTGCATACTGGGAGTACTGGATGACAACTAATTGGTGGTGACAATGGAACTTCTTTTAAGAGGGAAGTTTCCCCTCCAAGTGTACCACAGAACTTTATGTTAATTATTGTTTGTTTATTTAGAATATTTCTGTGCCACCTCTTCAGAGTCCTGCTTGAAGAGTTTTGCCACGAAAAACCACAGTATAAAACACAAGCCATTTAAAGGAAGACATTAAACATATTCACAATATCTTGATTGTCATGTATCGGCAAAACTAATACTGTGCCCTCCCTTATATTTACCCACTTGCCACTACCTATTCCTTGGGCATAAAAAATTGTGTAGACATACTCATAAGGACAGGCACAAACTGGGAATATGGAGGTTCTGGGTGAACTCACCACTTGGACTTCACTTGCACACAGTGCCCACTTGCAAAATCCATTTAAGGGGAACTCTTAGAAGCGGGGGCAAAATTAATCACTGAAATGGCTTGCATCTATTTCAGCCTAACAGCTGACGGGTGTACCAGCCCCACTGTTAGGCTGAAATGGATGCAAGCCATTTCAGCGATCCCTCTGGCTCCCTCCACTTCCCCCCATGAACCCCACAAACCTCCAAAAACCATGCAGAGGGTTGTGGAAGGGTCATGAATAGGGATGGGCATGAACCTCGGTGCACAAACCACGAAGCAGCTATGTTCATCATGAAATTAAGTTCATGATGAGATTCGTGCCCATCCCTATTCAGGACAGCCTGTTTTACATCCAGCTCACCAATGCCATGTTTCTGCATTATCATTTCTTGCACAAATGCATAGTCATGCAGTGAAACAATGTAGTTTAGCCTGATATTAAAACCTGTTAAAATATAGCAGGTAAATAAAACTCCTTTAATCCTGTGACCAAAGTCTAGGGACCCTATTTAGAGATGCCATGAATTTCTCAGCAAGCCTGTTCAAGCAGTCAAATATATCTTGTTCAACACTCTTAATCAGACTGTGATCCAGTCAGGAATGTGATATGTTTGGATTGCATCAAGCAGTTAGAACAACTGCCAAACACTAAGTTCATAATTACCTGTTGGTCAGAAGCTGGGTTCTTATTTTTATTTATTTTTAAATTGTCAGGCCCCAAAGCACCAAAGCACCATGAAGCATTCTGAACCACCCTGCTCCCTCCGAAAAACAGCTACATACCAAAGTTGCAAAAGGCAGACCAGAAAGACTTTGTTTCTCTTCCGACCAGTCCAAACTGGGCAGCAACAGAAGTAATGCTTTTAATCTCTGCATTGCAAAAGAAGGGGGGAAGGAGCTTGTTTCTCAGGCCCCTCTCATCAGCTGGCAGTTAGCTTTCTGATTGCTGCAAGTAGCCTGTTCCTACAAATAACTACAAACAGCCAAACAGCTGGTTGATTAATTGACTGAACGTCACTGGTGAATGCAAAATGAGCCAAGCATCCCTACCCTATATATGTGTACATAAATGCTCCTTTTACATTATCATCAGTTAGAGTGATTGGTTGAAAAAGTGGTGCAAGACCCATGAACCATATCAGCCCAAACTGTCGTTTCAGGTCAGGTCTTTTATACCCATTGGAGGAGACCATTTCTATCATGCATTATGGTTTTCCACCTGCATTTGATCACAAATTCTGCATTCTGGCCAGGGTGTCCCATACTCTGATTATATCCAGGTTAGACTACTGCAATGTACTTTATGAGGGGATGCCTTTGGAAACAGTCTAGAAACTCAAACTCATGCAAAATGCATCAATCAGGCCATTCTCAGAGGCAGGGATACAGGGGTCATATCACCCCAGTGCCGAAAGATCCATGCTGACTGCCCTTTTATTTCTGGGCACAATGCCTAAATGACTTGGGGTCCAGGCTACTCCTCCCATTTTGTCCCACCTACCCATTAAAACCTGCCTCACAATCCCTGCTCTCTGTGCACCCCCACCTCCTCTCAGAGGTGAGGCAGGTGATAACTGAAGACAGAGCTTTTTCTGTGGGGTAACCGACTTGTGGAAATCCCATTCCCTAGAGGCTTTATTTTAGGTGCCAGGCTAAAATGTCTCTTTTCTTCCAGGCTTTTAATTAAGGTATTGGGTCTTTAACACAATTCTAGCCTGGAAACTGTTATCGTAAGCTGTCTGTTTTCATGATCTATGTTTTTGACCTGGGCTGCAACATTTTATGCTGGATTTTAAACAATTGTCTTTTAATGTTTTTCTTTTATTGTTTTTATTTTGCGAGCTGCCTCAGGCAGGTTCCTGGAGAGGCAGCCTAAAATGTTCCAAATTAGTATATCTCCAGATTCTTTTGCAAGAATATCTACAGGTATTTGGAACATTACAATTGATTCCTCCTTCTATTGCCTTCAATGGGATGAAGATGGTATGCCCATGGCATTCTGGCTTTCATTGGTCTGAAAGAAGAGGAATTGCATTAGAGGTCTATGCAAGAGGTTTACTCAGGAGTATCTTGATTCTGAACTGCTCACAGTCTTTTGAAGTGCAATAGTACGTTCCCCATTTTTCTCAGCAAAGACGAAAATGTTCTTTGAAGTCCTGTGAGGGTTTCTTCCAGTTTTTCTTTGTTATTTTTACCCTGGGGTAGAGAGTGGTCTGCAGTGCATTTGAATGGCCAGATGAAATGCAAACTCTAGTAATGATGTGATGGCTGCATCTGGTTGAATTTTCCCTTCTATGCAAGTCTTAGATATAGATCTCAGGCGATGAACTTTGCAACCCTTTTAAGAAAAACATATCTGGAAAAGTGCATTTTTAAAGCAAAATAAAAGGGTTTCCTTTTATGCTTCAAACCAATTGTATGTCCCTAATATTTGGAATATCTGAAAAAAACTGTTTTGTTGACTTATTTTATTTTATTTTGCTTTTCTTCATTACATGTGACTGGTATATGTGGAGATCCACAAAGAAATATATGCATCCATGCTTAAAATTCTATTTTAAAGAAAATCTTCAGTTGCCCTACGTTAGTTCCAATATATGACATTAAGCTGGGGAAGGGTGTGTGTATGGAAAATCTTGAATCTCACGCATAATTATTACGATGGAACCAAAAAAAGCCACATACAAGTCACCATTTCATCGCTTTACTAGAGCCTTCAAAAAGTGCAACAGAAGGACAAATTTCAAGAAAATAAAAAGTCTACATCCAGAGATTCCCCACAGAAAACTGGAAGTGAGATATGGTGCATTACAAGCCATAGCCCGAGTTGTTGCCAATTAGCATTGACTCAGAGGGAGCCTGAGCATTAAGATTTTCATTTCTATTTACCCCGGCCACTAAATCTGTCAGACTGTGAGCCGAGAAACCAAGAGAGGGAAATCAAGACTCTGTTAAACAAGGGCTTTAAAAATCCCTCAAGGTTGCCACGCACATTATAAAAAGGAATGAAGTGCTGGTTCCTGGGCAGCAGAGCAAACATCTGCATCCCACATCAGGCCAGGTGTTCTAAATCAGGACAAACCAAACCAAAGCCAGGCCAAGCATTAATAAAAGAAAGAAAGCAGCAGAAGCCAAGCGTATCTTTTCTGCTTCCTGCTTGCCCACATCCCCTGCTGTGCCCACATCTGCAGTTGCAGTCACTTCTCAGCTGACTAAACCACACCTGGAGTTGCTGATGGGCAGCAGCAGCTGCCTGACACCCACAGACAAATTCCCAGGAGGCATCAGGTGTTTACATTACTCTCCCCGGGGGAACAGGGTGCTTGTTCAATGCACAAGTGTATAAGATGTCAGGGTGAATTTGTGTGTCGGTTCATGGTATTTAGGCATTGCGCTGAAACAGTTCATGGTAGAGATACATCAGGAAGAAAAATAATGTGACCCAGAGAATGGCTTTCCTTTCCTACCCAAACTGTGTTGGATTTGCCTGCTATTTTCCGTATTTCTGGTCACACAAAAAAACAAGTCTTTTACGTCTTACGCACCATAATTTAAAATACACAGAATTAATTGTCCAATTAAAGAAAGCCTGTATTCTTGTCAGTGAGATGAAACAAGCTTTACTTTATTCACTGGCTAATTACCCAAATTAATTGAACTATCATTTCATAATTTAACTGTGTCTATGGATCACTGTTTGGTTGCAGTTTCATAATCAGAGCTTGTTGTGTTTTATTGATATATGTTTTCTTGTAAGCCTACACATCCAGAGGTCGTTGAGCAAGTAGCCCAAAGCAAAACCTGAGTCATTAACTTAGATCTATGTCCAAGCTCTGAATCAACTGGCCTTGTGTCACAAGACAAACAATAAAGGCAGCAGTAAAGACAGCTTAGGCCTTATAGATTTCAAAGTGGGATTAGACCACTTCATGGAAAAGTTGTCTATGTGGCTGTTAATAAGGACAGTGATGGAAAATGCCATCAAGTGGCAGCCAACTTATGAGCTTTTTACCATAGCTTGCCTCTGCGTAGCAACCCTGCCTTCTTTGGTGGTCTCCAATTTAAGTATTAATCAGGGCCAACCCTGCTTAGCTTCTGAGATCTGACCTTATCAGGCTAGCCTGTACCATCCAAGTCAGGGTGTTAATGAAGATAGCTAAATGGAAACCCCAACTTAAGAGGCAGAATGGAGACAACAGCAGCAGAACGTTACTGCCTTCCAATCCTATTTCTATGCTTCTCTGAAGTTGCTGGCTGTCCATTGTTGGAAATAAGATTCTAGACTATAGAGACATTTGGTCATATGTAACAGGGCTCCTTTTTGGGAGGAGGGATCATTTGTTGACAGCTATGGGAGATTACTTCCGCTGCACTGAGGGTTCCCCACCCTTATCTGCTGGAGCCTGACCTTAGCCAGCCTCAGAAAGGGATTGGAAGGCATTCAGGGGTGGCCCCTTTTTGTCCTTCTGTGCCTTAGGTACTGCAGCATGGAGTCAGCTTTCAGATTCCTCTCTCTCCTCCCTGGCTGGCCCTTCCATTCCCTTCTTATCCTCCCCATCCATCCTATGCCCACCCCTCTCAATCTCTCCCCCCCCAATCGCAGAAGAGGGAAGCATGCCCATCCATTGCTCACACTGTCTTTCCCCCCTTTTGCGAGGATGGGCTTGCCTTTTTTTCTCCATCCTGTTCTGTGGCTTCCCTGGGTGGGGCTCATCTTTCCCCACCACACTCCTCCCCAGGACACTCCATATCTGGGCTTCCCCTCTGCCAATGGCAGCCAACCATGGTTGGGGCTCCTTTCCTGCTACCAGCTATGCCTCTGGACTCAGCCCCTTTCCCGAGCTTGAGGGAACCACCAGAGCATTCCCACTCAGTGTCAGCAGCGGTCCCAAGTCAAGGGCAGTGAGCCCCTTCTGTACCATTGGGGAACGGGTTGGCACTGGGGCCACCTCTGGCCACCCACACTGCCCACCATCCTGAGACACCTGGTTTGTTAGCAGTTGGACCTCTTCTCCCACTGAGGGGCAGCTTAAGGCAAAATCACCCCTCTGTACATTGTCCTAAAACCATAAGTGCAGAGCGCTGCTTGGGCCAAAGTGAGCCAAAATGTCAGGCAGAAGCCTGGGAAAGGAGTTTCAAAGTGTGAGTAATAGGGTGTAGGTAAAAAGGATAGCCTTTTGTATCTGAAGAAGTGTGTGTGCACATGAAAGCTCATGCCTTGAATAAACCTTTCTTTGTCTTAAAGGTGCCACTGGACTCAAAATTTGTTCAAGGTGTGAGTAAGAGAGGCTGGGTGGCTAGTTTTTCCTCCTTGCCCTGGAGACAGGCATGGCTCAAAACAAGAGGTCACCCAGGATCTATTGATACAGTCAGAAACAATCCCTTTCAATACCCTAGCCCAACTTCTCCTTCACCCATTATTACCCTTGATTAAACGCTACTCAAGCAATGCTTAAGTCTATTCACCTTCCCCATCACACTTCCTGCCTGGTGCTTGTAGGGCCATCAGGCTTCTTCCACTCCTTTTATCTGTCCCCAGTGGAATGATCAATCCATTGTCCTCTGGCCATGAGTCGACCTGCCTCAGGATATGTTTTGCCCTATAAATATGCTACCCTGCTGACCCAGCAGTGTGTTTGTGTGTGTTCTTGGACCTCCTGCATACCCCCACTTGAGTGTGGGTCCTATCCTCTTCCTCACTTCCTGAAATGCTGGCCATTTCCTCTTTGACTTGCTGTTCTACAGACCTCTTCAAGATCAGTAAATATCATCCATCCCTACAATGCTTGTCCCCTTTCCTCCCTAATTCTCCTAGTTAGCTGTTGTATGTGTTTTCTGTGTGCACTCTTGTTTTATCTTGTTTTTAATTTCATCTAATAAAAACATTTCCAGTTAAATAACAGCCTGGTTATTTTGAGAGTTCTCTCAAAGACCATCCCCCTATACTTAGGTGTCTTGATCCCAATTACCCCTCCTCTTGTACAGTCTCCTATGTTTATTACCCCCAACTAATTGGAGACTGCCCCTTTGGATAACAGGCTGGTCCCCTCCAGCTCAACCCCCTCCTCCTCAGCTGAACTAGGTGCATTCTCCATGTTGTGGCTGGGGTGTGTGTGGAGGAGTCCAAGGGCAACCCCAGATGACAGCCAAGGTTTTAGGGCATCACTTCAAAGGTGTAATTAAAACTAGTCTAGCAACATCTCACAAATATCATGGTGCTTAGCACTGAGGCAAATTCAAGAACTGCCACTGAATTAACACTTGATGTGAATTCAAAGGCTGAAACATCTCTAGAAATGTTGAGGGGTATAATGTTGATATTCAAAATTTCTTACCGGCCAGAGAATGCCTCATGCTCCATAAGTGCTCCATGAACGACATAAATTTGTTATGTTTGAACAACGGAGTTCCCAATATTCACACAGTCAGGCCTCAACTGTCTTTAACATACAAAGATGAACTTTCCCAGCTGTTCACAACACAATTTTTTCCACTAGCAAACAATATTTCACATTCAGAATTCTTTCCAAAAGCTTATCAAAGAGGCGGCAATTATAATATCATGTTGCCTTATGAAAGTGGGTCATGCAGACGGCTGCATTTTATGTTGAATCTTTATGCTGCTGGAAGCTATGATGCATTGCCTCACATGGCTGTGTACCTCTGCCTTCAAAGAGTTTGCTTCTCAGCTTCACATAGGACATTTATGCTCAGATCTTTGTTATTACATCAAGAGAATGATGTATTTTCCTTCTCTTTCTCTCTCTCTCTCTCTCTCTCTCCCTCCCTCCCTCCCTCCCTCTTTCTCTCTGCAGTACAAAAAGATATTTCATCCTTCAAGGAAATACATTTTTAGATGGAAAAAAATATTGTCACATGATACGAAGTGTTGCAACTTAAATGGTAATTACCTACTGGAATCCTAGTACAGTAATGGAACGCTTGTTTTGCATATATTAGTCCCAAAATTAGTATCTCTATTTAACCTCTATTTGTCCATTTTTAGAGCTGGGGTTGGACTTTGCCTGGTATCCTGAAGCTGAGCTGAGGATCAGTCACCATCTTGTTATGGCCAGTTGATCCTGACAGGTCCCAAATAAGTTCCTTGGAATATTGTCTGAAAGCATGTGGAGGTCTAATCAAAGGCAGTGCATGGTGGTAGAACATAAAGAAGCTGGTGGCAAGGGCAGCTAGCCATTTGCAAGGGAGCAGGCTAGAAGAAAGGAGCATGTAGGAAAGACAGTATGAAGGCAGATTCACCAGACCATGGACAGCTCCAGATTAGCAGACAGGTTGCTCTCAAAAACTGCAGAACTCACATGTCTTGGTTCATACCTAGTTAACTGATCCAAGTCCCCAACCCTCTGTGGAATGCATACAGAACTACAAAGAGCTATAGTCTGGCCATATTTGCTATATTTGCTGCTAAGTACATTCTCAGTGGGTCTTCAAGCATGGATTCATTGTCAACGCTGGTTGGGGCTTGGAGTAAATAAATAACTTCGAGATTATATGATATATGATGGTCAGGATCTATATCTAACTACAGGGTCTGCCTCTCCTGAATCAAGGGGTCTATGGAGTTGGAGTTACTGTTTCACTGTTGGCACGAAAGTTTCTTCATGCTGACTCCTCTGCATCATTGTGTTCAGAGCAATTGGACTGTTGGCAACCCTAAGAATGAAAGTTAAAAAACAAACAAACCTAGGAATATCCTATGCTCAACTTTTTCAACCCAGGCATCAGATTCTATGAGAACTTTCACCATGGTTCATTTCTAATTCCAACATATCATCATGCCAATGTTGACATAAAGTCCAGACTCATGAAAGCTCATACCCTACCACAAATTTTGTTAGTCTTTAAGGTGCTACTGGACTTTTACTCTTTTCAACTGATAAAGTCCAGTAAATTAGTGGAAGTAAACATGCAGTGTTATTTATGCTTGCCTGCCATCATTCCAGTTTTACATTAGCAAAGGTATTTTGTGTTCACTGATTATATGAACCCACTTGTTAAGGACAGATAATTCTGTCGTATAGCCTTTACCTTTCCCCTGTGTGTGTGTATCTTAATGAAGCTTTGGGTTATTATTGTAATAGGAATTTCCAGATGGTGGACTTATTATCTTGTATTTGAACTATTCACTGTTTGGGTAATGGAGTTATATGTTGATAGGTTTCACAATTAACTCACTCTAATTAATGTATTTCTTTAGGGTACAAACTACAGCTTTTAGGAAATTGCAGTGATTGCAGTTTTAGTCCCAGACTTGAGCTATGTAAGCAACTTATCTTTTATTTTTAATTTGAAGCTATTCACATAAAATTCCTAAAGGTATCATGTATCTAATTCTGATCCAGGAACTCAGCATGTAGATTGCTGAATCCATAGACTGCAGTCAGGTACAGAGTATGGAGAGCTAATTTCTGTTCAGAGACTCCTGCGTTAGAAGTGGATCATGCTCCTAAGTCAAAATCTATTTTGGCAAAAGCTTGATTAGACCAGTGATTCCCAAGATGGTGCTCACTAATGCATTTCCTGGCATCCATTTTCTTCTTTCCCCAAACACCTGTTCCCCAAAGAGCCAATCTGGCTTTCCTCCATCTTTTTGGAACAGGAGGTGCTTCAGAAGTGCCCAGGCATCATCAGCACTGGATTTGCAGAGATAGCTTCCCCATCCTAGGAGAATGTTTAGCTTGGAATCTCCCCAAGGGTTGTAGTTGTTGCCCCAGAGCAGCCACTTTATGACTGGCTCTGCCTATCATGACAGCCATTTATTAGTGGTGCCTACTACTCTTCCTCAAAACTATAGAAATGCCCACTAGCTCAACAAAGTTGGGGACCCCTGGATTAGGCCATGAATCGGCCACCCATGCAACTCTTGTCAGAGATGTCTCTGTTCGTGGTGATCAAATGAAGAACTCTGAAGACTCTTACTGTTCCATCTAGCAGGAGTCGTGGAATATAGGTGGGGATTCTTGTTTAAATTAATTTTAAAATGCAACCTATTTATATTAAACCTCTCATAGAATGTCTTTAACAGACATTTGGAATTCAGGAGAAATGTGAAGTACTAAAAGTCAGTTTGGTGGTCTTCCTGAGGTTCTTTGTGGACCTCTTTTGAATATCATAAATTGTTGTATTTCATAGATCTTTGTAAACTTTATAGTTTTCTAAAGATGTGTTTTGTGTTTTAATTGAAACTGACACCACAAGGGGAAGGAGACGACCAACACAGTGATCTAGATGATGGAGAGCAAACAACAGAGGCCCAGCTGGGAGGGCCGGGTCTAATGGAGCCAAAGGTGCAGGTCTTCAGGTGTCTATGTACCAATGCTCAAAGCTTGAGTAATAAGAAGGAAGAGCTTGAGCTTCTAATGCAGACAGAGGGATATGATTTAGTAGGCATTACAGAGACTTGGTGGGATGATTCACATGACTGGAATGTAGCAGTGGATGGATACTAGTTGTTCAAGAAAAACCAAAAGGGTTGAAGAGGAGTTGGAGTGGTGCTATATGTGAAGAGTGGGTTTGTTTGTCAGGAAATACTGCAGGAGGAGGGCAACAGCCCAGTGGAAAGTATCTGGGTGAGGATAAGGGAAGAAAAGACACACTGTTATTGTGGATGGAGTCTGCTACCGGCCTCCTGACCAGGATGAAGAGGTGGATGCTGCCCTCCTTGAACAGCTTGACAGGGTATCCAAACAACATGACTGGGAGACAAACTCTGCAAAGCATCTACAGTCATGCAAGTTTTTGACCTGTCTGGATGACAACTTCCTTCATCAAATGGTGGAGGAAGCTATGAGCCATACTCAACTTAATATTGACCAACAGGCAAGAGATGGTAGATGGGGTGAATGTGGTGGGGACCTTAGGGGGAAGTGTCTATGTCTTGCTAGAATCCCTTTTGCTGTGGGGGACCAAAGAATTTTGTAACCACATGTGTATGTTGGATTTCAGGAAGGCAGATTTTAATAAACTCAGAGGTATGATGAGAATCATTCCATGGGCAAGACTGCTGGAAGGGAAAGGAGCAAGTGAAGGGTGGGTTCTCCTAAAACAAGAGCTCTTGCAAGTATGCATGTTCCTCATTTTTGTTATTCAGATGTAGAACTCAGCATTTATCCTTGTTAAATTGCATCTTGCTCACATCTGCCCATCTTTCCATTGTGTTCACATCTCATTGGGTTCTCTCTATCTTCTGGTGTGTTCTTTGCTCCTCCCAATTTAGTGTCATCTGCAGATTTAATGAATAGTCCATCCACACCCTCATCCAGATCATTTATAAAAATATTGAAAAGTACTGGGCCCTGAACAAGCTCTGTGGCACCCCACTGGACACCTTCCGCCATTCAGATGAAATGCCATTTACAACTACTCTCTGAGTGCGGTTCTCCAACCAGAGGTCAGACTGACTGGCCTGTAGTTTCCTGTGTGTGAACAGGATCTTAGGGTAAAGGTGGACTGAAAGTTAAATCTGAGCAGTCAGTAAAAGATGAGCAATCAGTGAGCAGTAAATATGAGCACCCAGGCGACAAAAAAGGCTAATGCAATCTTGGGCTGTATCAATGGAGGCATAATATCCAAATCACAAGATGTCATAGTCCCACTGTACACTGCATTGGTCAGGCAGCACCTGGAGTATTCTGTGCAGTTCTGGAGGCCTCACTTCAAAAAGATGTGGACTGAATGGAGCAGGTGCAGAGGAGAGTGACAAAGATGGTCGGGGGCCTGGAGACCAAGCCCTATGAGGAAAGGCTGAGGGACTTGAGAATGTTTAGTCTGGAGAAGAGGAGGTTGAGGAGGGACATGATTGCTCTCTTTAAGTATTTGAAGGGCTGTCACTTAGACGAGGGCAGGGAGCTGTTCCTGTTGGAAGCAGAGGATAGGACTCGAAATAATGGGCTTAAATTAAGGACGGGAAGGTACTGGCTGGATATTAGAAAATATTTTTTTACAGTCAGAGTTGTGCAACAGTGGCATCAGCTGCCTTGGGAGATAGTGAGCTCCCCCTCCCTGGCACTCTTTAAGCAGCGACTGAATAAACTCTTGTCAGGGATGCTTTAGGCTGATCCTGCATTGAGCAAGGGGTTGGAATAGATGGCCTGTATGGACCCTTCCAACCTGTGACTCTAGGATTCTATGAGTTTATTGTGGATGTGCTGGTACAGAATTTTATTATATTTTCTATTTTTAAGAAATGGTAGAAAGCCATAGTATAGATATACTCAGAAGAAGCTCACATTTTTATAAGAATTATATGGATTTTGGGGGATGATCCAGTCCTTTCTTGCATTTGTTCTTCAGTGTGCACTGCTCTGCATTTGGAATTCTCTGTCTGTTGTGTCCCTATTCCTGCCAATCCCATGCATGCACAATTGCACAAATGCTAGGAAGGACTGGATTATCCCTTAATATAATAAATCAGAAGCCATTTGATAAAGGGAGCGGTGGCGCAGGTGGTAAAACGCCTGCATTAATATCACTCGTGCAGCCACTATGGGTGTTCGAGACCCACCGCGGTTGAAGTGAGCTCTCAACCCTTGTCCCAGCTCCCACCCACCCAGTGGCTCGAAAGCAAAAATGTATTTATAATGCGAGTAGACAAATGGGTACCTACCCTTAGAAGGGTAGGGGGCACCCTCCTCCAGGGAGGTGTGTGGAGGAGGCGGCGGCAACAGCAATGGCGGTGGCGGAGATCAGCTGCAGCAGAGTACTGGCGGTGGAGGCAACATGGCGTGGCGACACAGCGACAGCAGGCAGCAGCAGCAGGGCCAGAAGGAGCAATCCCTAGTGGCCAGCAGTAACATTAGGCGGCTGTCGTCGGCAGAAGTGGAGGCGCGCGATGACGTCATCTGCGGGCATGGCAGGAGCCTACAGGATGTAGCCGAGGCCAGAGGAGGATGTATCATATGCTGGCCCTTCCAAGCACCAGGAGGAACAGCTAGCTGATGAACCACTGGGTAGAAATAAACACTATTTAAAAAAAAAATGTCCAGATCTATCACCAGCCAGGTCAGTATAAGTTAGCCTCCAAAAAAAGTACAGATGTATTGTAAAGTATAGATGATAGCTAGCCACGCACTGATAACCTCACTGAGAAATTGCCACTTGGATTGTCTGTATTATCCTTGCAGTCCACAGAGACAGGGCAGGGCTAGGACAGATTGGAAGGCCTGGAAACCGAGGAAGGCCCAGCTGGGAGAGGGGAGAAAGAGCTGCAAGAAAAGGGGGATGTTGAGGGTGTGCTGAGGGAAGACTGACCTGCAGGTGGCTCACACAAGGAAGGGACAGAGACAGTTCCCAGTGAAAGAAGCAGCTCTGGAACTGGAGGCGAAGTGGACCAGGCAGCAGAGAGCGACGTCAGGCAGAGCTGCTCCCTAGGTGAGGTGGGACAAGTGTTAGCCCCGACGCCATTATGGGGCTTTGTTACGGACTGTTTGCTGTTGCCACATGGCCTGTGTGCTTGTTAGACTGTAAAATGGATGCCAAGGGAGAAGCCCAGAAGGAAGGAAAAAGCTGTCTTTTTGCTCTGAGGGACTCCATTGCATACCTGCTGCATGTCACCTACACAGATTAAGGGCCATACAGCAGACAAAGGACTTTCCATTGGCCAGTCATTTGCATGATGAGATTAAGTGCCTTCCCCACCCCAGACAATAGGAGAACCATACACACAACAATGCCAGGGCCATCAGCTACCTGGAGACACCATCTGCCTGCCAGCCAGCCTCCTCTGCCCAGCCCTCAGCGTATCCAACAGACAGCGTAGCCAATAAGATTTGAAACTGACACTGACACAGCCAGCTGGGAGGGTCAGTAGGTGTACACCGCCTGGCCTTCTCCGCCCAGCACCCAAGACGCTATAAAAACGCGATCTCTGGGCTGCTTCGGAGAGCTCTGCTACACCCCCACCTTGCTGCTGCTGAAACCACGACCTCTGTCTGTCTGTCTGCTTTTACCCTCTTAAGCCCCCATCCTGTACCCGAACCCTTGCCTCGCTTTGTTCCAGTCGGCCGCTGGAATTATACACGTGTGTGTTAGCTGGTCTATACCGCGTGTCCCTTCTTCCATACTTCATACCCTACCCTACTCCACTCGCTGGAAGACTTTAGGAGCCGCGCCTTGGAGGTAAATATTGCCCTCAACGAAACCAACGATAACCTGCTCATGCAATTGTGCTTTATCTATCTTTTATTCTTAGACCTTGAATGTATGTGTGTGTGAACTGTATTTGTTGAGTGAAACTGCTATTGAGTAAACAAAACATTATTCTGAAGCCTTGTTTCTCGCTTCTTTACTGGGAAGTCCCCGTGGCAGCCCATTCCCCGTAAACATAGACCGAAAGATCCCAAAGTAATTATACCTGTGGCGAAGTGCTTCACCCCTAGAGAGCATTTCGCCCAACAGAAGTGGGGGCTCGGTCCGGGATCGGTCCTGCTTGTCTGAACGAGCACGAGTCGACGCGTGTCTCGTCCTGACAACCAGACGTAAGGAAGAAACTGCCGCGAACTTCCAGTAGGGAGCGAAAAAGCTCAGAACACTGCACACACACGTGTGAGTGAAAGCTCTTGTGCGCTTGGCTCTAGTGAGCACTCTATTGTGGGAGGCTTTTTCCCCCTTCTCTCCTTCAGGTGGAGGTTCTGTGCCATAAGCACTAAGGAACCGCGAGGGTAGCCGCCCCGAGCCCACGGCTAGGTCTAGCCGCTATAACCCGTGGTAACTCGAACGCAAGGGCCCTCCCATTCGAAGTCCTACAGGCTATCTCGAAGCCTATCTCTCGGTCTATCTTGCGGGTGGGAACCGAGAACGACAGTGTAGGGTGTTAGGAATTGCACCACACTACACCACACCATCCCACGCAGGCAGCCATAAAGAGGAGCCGCAGCAAAGACTTAAAAATCCTCCAGAGACGTCTGGAAGCCCATTTCCCTGTCCCTCTTAGCTTTGCCGATCAGAGCGTAGCATTAAAGTGAGCAAAGAGGTCCGCTCGCTGGAGTATATTACTCCAAGGATCCAGGTCGGAGGTTTTCCAGAAGCCTTCCTGGGTTTATAGAGGTTATCCCGGCAGGATAGGTGTCCAAAACCCAAATACTGGTTTAAGAGAGTTATCCAGTTAGGAAGTGAGAGCTAGGCCAAGCCCACTATCCAAAACTCCAATTGAAGGGTTGGTGAGAACAGCCGAGGTGGAGGCAGAGACCTCACCGAAAAATCTCACATCTTAACGTTTTTGGTCATCGGAGGCAAGGGCGTGGACCCCACCTTTGCCAAAAACCAAAACTCACGGTCCACGAGGGTAACCGAGCCAAGCTCACCTCGCCCGCGAGGCAAAATAGTGTTAGGGAACTTAGGAAGGTTAAAAACACACCGTAAAATGGCGGACGCAACTTCCACCGCCTCCATGGAGATCCGCACAGTTGAGGATCTGCCAAGACTCGAGAAATGGGTCACAAAGAAGGGTTTAAACCCTTGGGCACCACAAGCTTTTAAGAAGGAGAACCCTCTCCAGGCCGCTCGAGACGCCTACCAAGCGTACTGCGAGCAGAAACATAGAAGCACGGCCGCTAAAGACCGGGCCGGTGCATGGGCATTTCTGCTAGCGCTACAGGAATCCCAGGCCACCATTCAGCGGCTAAAACAAGAACTAGATGGGAAAATGGCCCAGATCAATGAGCTTAAGGAAGCAAATCAAAGGGAGATAGAGCAAAACTCCCAGAACTTTGAAACCAAAATTAAGGCCATCAAAGAGGCACACCGGAGAGAATTACAGGAGAAAGAAGAGGAAGTTAGTGCCGGGTGTGACAAACTTGATAAGACAGAGACCGAGCTGGCAATAGCTCGCAAAGAGATTGATTCCCTTAAAGAGGGACATCAAAATGATGTGGAGGCTCTAGTGGAGCAACAGGAGGACGAGCTGGTCCACATGAGGACGGAACGCATGAATCTCATGCTAGAAAAGGCAGGGCTTGCTAGCTCAGCCCAGGAGGCAAAGAAAGTTGCCGCACAGGCACTAGAGAAGGCAGCCAAGGCAGAGGCGGAGGTCGCCAGGCTTTCTGACGACCTCGCAACTGCCCGAAAAGCGGCTCGCTACCTGGCCGACCAGGCAAAGGAGCGATACGTTCAGGCCAACCATGAGGCTTGCCACAAAGAAATCAATAGGCTCCGAGAGAAGCTCGGCATTAGAGAGGCAGTCATCAGTACAATTCACCCAGGAGGTCTTAGGGACCCAGAGGACACTGAAGGCGAGGATGTACCTACCGGTCATTCCTCAGCCTCAGCCCTGGAAACCCCTAACTCATGCCCGGTGAATCCTGTAATGACTAGGGAGCAAACCACAAGAGTAGGTAATAATACCACGACCAAAGTTATCACGGAATCCAGGGTGTGGAAGCCAGAGGAGGCTAAGGCCATTGCCGACCAGGTCGGTCCCCTCACCAAAGACAATGTTTTGAACTGGCTAGCAACGGTAGCCACCGCCTACGGCAGCCTGAACGGCGAAGACCTCTCGGTCGTAGCCAGAAGGTGCGCTACAGGGGTCGATTTGGCGACCATTAACGCAGCCATAGCAGCCAAAATGCTGAATAAAGAAGACCAGTATACCTGGATGCGGGGAGTCTTAGAGCATCTCACCCCTGACCGGTCGTTAGAAGCACATTTTGTGATGGACCAACAAGGGCCAAATGAGGACCCCGAGATTTATATCACCAGGAAACAACTGTTAGGCATTTTATCTGAAAAGGTAGATCTGGACGATGATGGAATTCCAGACTATAATGACATAGCATTCAAAGATGCATTGCTAAAAGGTTTCAACCCCCCGACTCAGCTGGCATTAAACGTAGACGTCCCCACAGATATGGATTGGGACCCACTACTGATTAAGATCAGGAGAGTGGCCACGTTGCTAAGAAGCACAGGCGCCATAAAAGTTCCCAAGGTACCCAGAAAGCTTAAAGAAAAATACAAAGAGGACGAAGAGCTAATACAAAGCATTACATATGCTAATAATGGCCCACATTCACAGTACAATGTGGCACAACCCCAGAAAGGTCAGACTTATAATGCTCAGCAGAACTATCAGCAGCCCTATAATTATAGATCCAATAACCATGGACGAGGCGGTTACCGAGGAAAATATAGAGGCGGTAACCGGAACTACCAGGCACCTGCCCAAGCAAATTGGCAGCCCGCCCAGCCATCAGCTCCGCAAATGCCACCCCAAAATGCCCCACAACAAGCTGGACCCGTAAACGGGCAACCAGTACGAAATCCCCAACAGCCTCCCGGCCCCAATGGACCGCGGCAGGACTGGCACCAAGGGGGGGGGCAATACATGGATGAGTTACGATGGAATGCCTGGATGGAATTAAAAGAGAGAGGGTTCGACATGAACCAATTTGACAAGCAACCAAACTCAGTGCTCTTCAGGGCATTGGCCGATAGTGAATCGCAAAACAGCGCCCCCATGGCTCCTGTGGTGATGACTAAGGAAGTCACCACGTCACCCGACCAGTCTCTTCGCTAGGGATGCCCGGAGCCCCGTACACTTCCGCAAGGAGCACTGGCGCAGCTTCAGCCAGACTCCAGAAGACCGACAGTCCTAGCAGGCATAGGGGCTCCCGGGAAAATTAAAAAGCCTGCAACTCTTTTGGTAGACACTGGAGCTTCAACTATGGTTTTGCACCCTAATTTCACTAGGGAAGGTCAGCTCACACGGAGAACTATCTCTCTCCAAGGATTTGCCGGAGGCAATCACACCGCTAGGGTATGGAAAGATATTCCCTTAACTGTGGGAAAACTTTCTACCAAGGTGGTTGCCTGCGACAATCAGGGAGAAGACGATGGGATTTTAGGAGCCAATTTCTTTCGCGACCATGGGGTAACAATTGATTTAGCCAATGGTCTCCTGTGGAAAGTTCCAGGGGCCCTGACTTTATCAATGCCATCCATAGGTGCGCAGCCCTAAAAGCCCCACTGCCCATATTTACGGTGCACACTGACCCTTGGGTGCAAGAATTCCCAGAAGTGTGGATTACTGACAAAGCGGAGTGCGGTACCGTTAAGAATGCCTGCGTTCTTATCGAAGGCAAAGACCCCCCGCCACAAAAACAATACCGCTATCCGATAGAGGCAGAAATCGGAATAGCCAAGACCATTGAAGGCCTCATTAAATGGAATGTGATTAGACCCATGCAGTCCATCTGCAATGCTCCCCTGTGGCCCGTTCTTAAAGCGGACGGAGTCACATGGAGGATGACGGTCGACTTCAGAGCCTTAAACTCAGCAACGCCCCTGGTGGCACCAGTTGTAGCAAAATACAGTGAATGGACTAACCGCACCCTAAAAGAGGCCCTTCGAAAGATGGTGCGGTCCACGGGGAAAGATTGGGACGACAAGCTCCCCATAATTTTGATGGCCATTAGGGGAACCACAGCCAAACACGGATATTCACCACACATGGTGATGACCGGTAGAAGAATGCGCCTCCCGGAAGCTTTCTGGTTAGACTCTGACATGCCTTCTAACGTAGAACCCAAGGTGGCGAACGACTTATGGGTTGGAGAACTTTTGAATGAAATACTGCGCATACATCTTCAAGTTGCCAAAATGCTCGGCTACAGCCAATTGGCAGTAGACAAAAAGCTCGGATGGGTGCGCAACCCCCAGGTTTGGGACCCAGGGCAAGAGGTTATGTACCGCAAGTTCTCCCGTAAACAGCATGCCCTCACCGCTAAGTGGGCAGGTCCGGTCCCCATAGTAGCGCGAATTAGCCCCGCCGTGTACAAGGTGGCAATTCCACGGAAGGACGGAAGCATTTGGAATAAGTTCTTCCATTGCTCACAATTGAAAATCTGGAAAGGAGAACCGCAAAGCCGCCCACCAGCCAAACCACCAGACGTACCGCTGGCTCCTCTCACTGCCGCTCCTCAGCCCCTGCCGATCCGGCAAATCTCGCTGCCCCTGCCTGCTTCAGAAACCCCACACCAGTACACGCTGGCAGACACATTCTTTGCTCATTTAGAAGAGACGCTAACCAGCACCCTCTGGGATCCTGGTTAGCGAGGGGGGGAGAGAAAGAGATTTGTCCACAAGGAAACTGTAGAATGCATTTGTGTTACCCCACTGTTATGGTTACCTGGAAAGTTTAAAAGGCCCTATGACGCCAATGCTATTTTTCATAGCCACCTAGGTTACCTGTTACTCGGGTTATACGGCCCAGAACAGAAAGTTCCTAGGGTAGGTGAGATGGTAGCAATGGAATAAAGCCAGAGAGAATTTCGAGACCTGGAAAGCTACAGTGTGTCTAGAACACCAAGCCTGCCATAAGAAGGCAGAAGCACCAGACTCGACCCCAGCAGGGGATTTTTGCAAAAATGTTATTTCTTTTTAGCTCAGGAAGTCACAACCCTTCCACCTCTCGGTCTATGCCATGCCAGTCCTTTAATCTGGGTCGACCATGGCATAATCGAGAAGGAGGTGCGATTTACGCACCGCGCTTCCTTCCCCTCCGTTTTTGTTTTTGTTCTCCCCGAGGTGAGGTTGCATAATCTATTTTCTTACAGAAATACAACAATGAACAAGACTCCACGTTTCTCGAGAGGAGTAAGTATTATGGAAATGGCATGTGCTCTGTTATTGTTGGGAATATTAGGACTAGGGAAAATGCAAGCAACCAGTCCAGAACAGAAGTCACTCCAGTGGAACTGCATAGGAAAAGGTGTAGATTTAAACATAACTTGCCTAGAGGATGGACTAACCCCGACTACACGTATAGAGTCAGAAGGCTTCGTGTATGCCACATCCATGAAAGATTTTATGGAAGACTGCCTTCCACCCAATATGGTTAATTGCACCCGGGAGAAACCTAAAAATGCTATTTGGATATGCCCGTCAGAAGGAGACTTAAGAGAAAGGCTCGTTATGCTCCTATGCGGTGGCAAAATTCCGAAAACAGAAAAATCCACATGCGAGACAGCCATAGTTTCGGCTGCGGTGTGGAATATAGGTGACCCTCTCCAGATCATTTTAACCATTGGGACCAACAAAGAATTGTTGACAAAAACAGATCTGGCAGTTATGCTAATAGATCCACAGGAGAAACAGCAGATATTCCACTTGGAGAACTGGACTCAGGTAGACTGGGGCATGGATGCGTCCATGATGTCTGTAAAAGGACCCCCGAATGGATGGTTGACTTGAATAACACCCCATGTAAACCCATTTTCATGGAACGTGCCTACGACACCTTAGGACTTCTAGTAATTAACACAAGGCACGTGGAAGGGAATTACACACTCACCCTAGAGCACTGGAACACCAGCATCACTTTCGACCCTCTCATACAGAACCTAGAGAGTCTCGCTAACCTAAGAGACCCTGTGGTAGGCTCACACACCGTTAAGTACCAACAATCAGAGCAGGTACTTATACGGCCGCAAATGCATGTTAGGAAAATCATTATAAACATGAAAAATCTAGAGGTTGCCCCAAATTCGGATAAAGCCACTTGGACACAAAAGTTATGTGCCCAATACCTCCAGCCGTTCAAACAAGGCTGGGAGAACTGGCTTATCCTGTGGCAAACCCTAGACATATCAGCGAGGCGTAAGAGAAGCGCCGCTGACTGGCTGGCACCCATAGGAACTGGAGCTGCAGTCTTAAATTCGGCTAATCTAGAAATCTTAGCTAATAAGGTTTCGCGGGTAGGGTCAGACCTCTACAATCTGGCCATACCCATGTCTCAATCCTCTCATGCATTGGCAGATCTACCACATCGCACTAACCCACTCCTAATCGAATGGGAGCACATTATGGAGCACGATTTCTATACCCTGGTCCAAGGCATCCAGTCTCTCCAGAGAAACATCTCATATGCACTGGCATGCACCCAAATGCAAACTATGAATGTAATCACTGCCACTAGCATAGTAACGCAAGCTATGGCAGGGGAGATCCCATTAGAAATCCGGGACTCCTACACAGAAAGGTAACCGAGGAGGAAGCCAGGTTAGCAGACTGGTGGACCCTCGCAAATGCTACATATGCACCGACCACACACACGCTGACCCTGATCATAGTCCACATACATCCAGTGGTCCCCCTTGGTCTGCAGGTCGATAGACGCACAGTGTTGTATGCCAGGAACAGCCAGAGGTGGGCTAGAGTCACTTCTGACGGCTGGCAAACTGTCAACGTTGAAGGCTGCAGACACAAGGAAACCCTGGGATTCATCTGCGAGGATGAGGCGCTGGAAGCACACCACCCCTGTGTGGCTCCCCTTAAGGGAACTGACGACATCTGTCAGTTTGAGGCTGCAGAGGAAACCTCATCAGCAGTAGGTACATTGGCAAAGCCTGCGTGTGCATTCGCACCCACTGCTCTTTTATCTACATCAATGCACACCACATTCAGCCGATGCTTCCTAAGATCAATAGGTGCTTTTGCCAAGTATTTGCGGTGGAGGGCTGCGATTTCCAATTTGAACCCCCTGTTTGGGTCAAGCAGGAGATGCAGTTCTCCCCGGAGCTATACGACACCATCACGCCTATACCACTAGGGATAGGTCTGGAAGTCATCCAGGAATTATTAAGGCACCCGGAGCTACGCTGCAAATTAAAAGAACTAGAAGCCGCTGGAGAGAATGCCACTTTACTGGTAGCACACAATGGAGCAGAGATTGCAAACTTGGCCATTGATATTCAGAAATCATCCCATTTCTCTTGGTGGGAATCTCTTTTTGGTTGGTCTGAAACTTCGAATGGAATATTAAATATTATGCTCCACCCCATAGTAATAATAGTGGCCATTCAACTGCTAGCAGTGGGACTATGGGGCCGATCCCAAGTCAAACAAATCCGGAAAATGACATCACGGCTGTGCCAACCAGCCATTGCGCTCCTACAGCAACCTGATCCGCCTCACCTCTAAGAATCTTTTGTTTCTGTGTATTGTCTATCTCTTCTTACTTCTCCTTGCTTTTCATGTTGTGTGTATATTTGTGCTTACATCCCTCTCCCGCCTGCAAAAGGTGAAAGAGAGAGAGAGCCCACTAGCCAATGTTTCCAGCTTTCTATTTTTCTATTTTTGGAACCAGAAAAGGGTGGGCTGAAGAGCCCGAGGTAGCTGGGGAATCGAACCGAGAGTCATGCACAAGATCCTTTTTGCACAAGTTGCTTAATGGCTGGGGTGCGAGATGGGCAAGTTCTGGGGCTCGAGGAACTGCTCGCTGCCACTCGGACGTGCCATTTCTCCCTCCGCCACACTGGCAGATGAGAATGCCCGAGGGCTCCCAGCCTGGTGAGCCACGGCATCGCCTTGCCCCAACAAGCCTGACTTTTGGAAGCCCGATGTTTTGAGTGGCTTCCTGGTCTCTAGGAGGGAACATGGCAACCAAGCTACCACTACCCATTGGTTGTCCAGCCTAGCCAACTTGCATTTGACTCTCCGATTCGCCCCTCCAAATTATTTTTGATTTTTAATAATTTTATATGTGCCGCAAAAGCCAAGTACCCATCAGGCTTTGCGAAACTGATTTGCACACCGGGACCCCCGACCATGAATTATTCAGCCCAGGAACAAGCCACTCCATATGCGAAGGGACCCTGGAAGAGTCTATTTTGGGACTATTTTGGGGCATCCCGCAACGTTTTGTTTTTCCTTTTGTTTTTATTTTTATTCAGTACTGTTGTCCAACAGAGGTGGGGAGCCCCGTCGAAGCCCCATGGGGACTCCCCAGTTAGAAGAGGAACGATCCACGGTCATTCCTCCGGAGCCGGGTCCCACGACCGCTCATATGGCTCCCAATTAAAAATATATCGCCGCGAGCGCAAACCCAGGCTTCTGTGCGCTCAAGGGGGGGTGGTGATGTAAAATCGGCAGCCTCCGAGACTGGCCGAAAAGCGCCCAACGCCAGCGGCTCCAGTCTGGCTGAACCACCAGGGCTTGACTTCTTCCCCTCCCATCTCGTTCGTTTAAAGATCGGCTTTCGCTATCCAGCCGTTCAAACCTCCCTTCCATCCTGGGAACCGGGGAGGGTTTCTCAACTAATCATGTGTTTGATCTTTCAAGCTCGGGACTGTGCGGACCCCGCAGAGGACACCGAAATTGGTTCGGCTGAGTCCTGCTTCTAACCTCAGAGCCCGAAACAGCACGCCTGCTCACACGCCAGGCGGTCCCGCCGAGGGTCCGCCTCCGGGAAGATGGACCAGGATTGCATGGCAACAAAGCCTCATTTATGGACTTTTCTTGTGCCTAGCCAGCATCCTGACGGTTGCCATCCTAACAGAAGTTGCCCCAAAGCTCACCCCGGGAGCACTGAGAAGGACATTTATCCACCTAGCCCTCCGCTTCTGCCAATGCATGGAGGACAAGATAGCGCATGAACTCTTATGAAATGTTTTCCTTTTCGTTTTTGTATGTTTTCCTTTTCGTTTTTGTGTGCTTGTCTGTTTTATAAGTTAACAGTGTGAAGTTAGTCTAATAGGCGTGTGTAGTTTTCGTTTGAAATATTTTCTTAGGATGTTTTCTTTATTTAGGCTTAAGTTAAGGTTGATGTGTTTAAATGTATTGTGTCTTGCCATATTTACCTCTGATGGCAAAAAGCCACTTCCAGCCAACACCAATTAGGTGTAGAGTAGCTACTCTTACTGGCATGCATTACATACAACACCAGTGTAGATCGGATACCTGAGTGGCAATGGCAACCAGACGACCTCGCCTGTTTGCCTGCCTGCCTGCTGCCGCTACCAGAGGACCAGGCGCAGATGCCAGAGGCCCAGACGCTGACCCGGTGTGGATGCCAACGGAACCCTGAGACGACGTTTCCATCGAAGTGTGTATGTGCAGACGATGTCATCTGATGCTGCCACGTCTGCAAGGGGGGATATGTTAGCCCCGACGCCATTATGGGGCTTTGTTACAGACTGTTTGCTGTTGCCACATGGCCTGTGTGCTTGTTAGACTGTAAAATGGATGCCAAGGGAGAAGCCCAGAAGGAAGGAAAAAGCTGTCTTTTTGCTCTGAGGGACTCCATTGCATACCTGCTGCATGTCACCTACACAGATTAAGGGCCATACAGCAGACAAAGGACTTTCCATCGGCCAGTCATTTGCATGATGAGATTAAGTGCCTTCCCCACCCCAGACAATAGGAGAACCATACACACAACAATGCCAGGGCCATCAGCTACCTGGAGACACCATCTGCCTGCCAGCCAGCCTCCTCTGCCCAGCCCTCAGCGTATCCAACGGACAGCGTAGCCAATAAGATTTGAAATTGACACTGACACAGCCAGCTGGGAGGGTCAGTAGGTGTACACCGCCTGGCCTTCTCCGCCCAGCACCCAAGACGCTATAAAAACGCGATCTCTGGGCTGCTTCGGAGAGCTCTGCTACACCCCCACCTTGCTGCTGCTGAAACCACGACCTCTGTCTGTCTGCTTTTACCCTCTTAAGCCCCCATCCTGTACCCGAACCCTTGCCTCGCTTTGTTCCAGTCGGCCGCTGGAATTATACATGTGTGTGTTAGCTGGTCTATACCGCGTGTCCCTTCTTCCATACTTCATACCCTACCCTACTCCACTCGCTGGAAGACTTTAGGAGCCGCGCCTTGGAGGTAAATATTGCCCTCAACGAAACCAACGATAACCTGCTCATGCAATTGTGCTTTATCTATCTTTTATTCTTAGACCTTGAATGTATGTGTGTGTGAACTGTATTTGTTGAGTGAAACTGCTATTGAGTAAACAAAACATTATTCTGAAGCCTTGTTTCTCGCTTCTTTACTGGGAAGTCCCCGTGGCAGCCCATTCCCCGTAAACATAGACCGAAAGATCCCAAAG